>VWZS01006126.1:583762-606138 GCA_013397075.1 Rhabdornis inornatus
CGCCGGGAGGAGGTGGGGGGCCGCCCCCCTTCGGCCATTACCGGGCGGGCGGCGGCGGCGGCGCGATGGGGCTGCGCAGCCGCTCCGTCAGCTCGGTGGCCGGCATGGGCATGGACCCGGCGGCGGCCAGCGCTGTCCCCTTCGGGCTGTACGCGGCGGCGGCACGGGCGGCGGGGGAGGCCGAGCGGGCCCCGGGCGGCGGCGGCGGTCCGGGCTCCGACTCCACGTACGCCCATGGCAACAGTTTCCAGGAGACGGGAGGCGGTCACCATAGAGACGGGATGCTGTACCTGGGCGCCAGGGCCTCGCTGGCCGACGCGCTGCCCCTTCACATCGCACCGCGGTGGTTCAGCTCGCACAGCGGTGAGTGCCGGCTTCCCCGAGCCTTCCCCCGGCTTCCCCTCCCTCCGTGGGTGCCCGGGGGCGGCGGTGGGCGCGGTTCACCCGGGAAGGGAGAGCTGCCCTTCTCTTGGACCCTCATCCCTACCCCCTCCGCGGCACAGACGGATGGCTGCCTGCTGGAGCTGGCATCTGTGTCAAGGTCAAGGGAGGAAGGGGCTGTGAGGGGAGGAGGCTTTCTAGAAGGGAGGTGTTTTGGCTCTAGGATATGAAGTAGTGGATGTGGCACCCCCACCGCACCCCCCCTTGACTTGGGGGATAGTGGTCTTGAGGCCTTGAAGGTAGTGTAGCTCAAGACCTTGGGTTTTGCAGCCAGGCTGAGCGTCTTGTGTCTCTTCTGAAGGTGTTTGAGGATTGCTATTCAGGTGTAGCAGTTCCCAGCCTTAGAAACTGGGAAAGAAGCAGAGGAAGCCTTCGAAAGCAAAGTGTGGGGGTCTTTTTTTTTTTTTTCTTTGTTTTATCTGATAAAGGGCCAGGGAAAGGCCAAAGTGGGTTTTTCTCTTTCAAGCCAGCTGGCAGTGTTGTGGTGCTGAGGAGGAAGCAGAGGAGGAACTGCCTGCCTCTTTAACGGGGCTGGGGGCCCAGCTGGGGTCTCTTGCAGGAAACATGTCAGCCTATGGGAAGGGGCAAGGTTACCCCCTTCACCCTCCTGGCTGGACTCTTCCATGTGTCCTGGTGTCTGGAGAGGAGCTCTGACTGCGAGCAGGGCTGTGTCACTGACCTAGTTTTGGCTGGGTACAGGGAGCGAGGTGGGAGGTCCTCCCTTCCCATCCTGGCTGGAGGGGAAGTCATTTCAGGGATGTTTCCCTGCATTTCCTGGAATAGTCTGGGAATTCTCTCCCACCCATCCCCTTTGCAAATGCTGGGTTCTCCTTGTGTGACGTGGTCTGGGAATTTCATAATATGCCTTGGGACAATGCCTCATTTTCAGGAAGGCCTGAGACTGAAGCAGTGGATAAGAGCAAAGTGCAAGAGTCTCGTGGGGCCCGTTTTCCTACTTCTTGAAAAAAAAACAAAACTTGGGATTTTTTTTTTTTCCCTTTGCCCGGTCTCCAGGGGCTGCTCTTCTCCATTAGATCGAAGCTGTGTGTCTTGCATTGCATCCTCAGTGGCAGAACGGCCCAGGTCTGATTCCTATTGATCCAGATAAGCCAGGAGCTTGCCATCCTTCCTGGCAGATGGAGGGGGCTGGCATGTGGCACCAGAGTTGAGACCAAACACTCCTGAAAACTTTCTTGCTCTGTGACCCTGCACAGACTGTGCTGCTGCTCTGGTTTCTAAATGCAGAGAGATACGAAGGCACAGCATCCTTCCAGGTATTCCACAAGCCTCTGTGGGAATGAGGCCCATGGGGCCTTCTGCTGTGCCTGGTGCTGGAGTGAGGAGGGTCTCATTACAGAAGCACCCTGCAGCTCACAGTGGTTGGTCAGAGGGTATCAGTTACATTTTAAACCGCAATGCTGAGAGGCAAAAACCTGTTCAGAAAAATAAACCAGCTGCAAAATGGAGTAAGCTGTTTTTCAGCCACTTGAGCGAGTTAGTGCAGTGCTGCTAAGTTAAACACGGTGCCCTTGAAAGATTGCAGCGTGAGCTGTGGGAAGTGCTGCAAGAACTGGGTTTCTCTGGTGCCTCTTTTGGGGCCCTCTGAGAGCATTTGAGCTGAGCTGAAGCGTGTGCAGGCAGCAGTGAGAGCTGTTCAGTCCGTGCCGAAGCCTCTCCCGGTGGTGGTTCTTCCTCGTTGCTAATTAATAGCAAAAGGAGTGGAGGATGCTTAAAAACCCTTCTGAAAACTTGTCAGAGCTCATTTAACTTTTGCACTCTTCCTCTCTTTTAGTGTAAGAAGTTAATGAAGGATTTGGAGACTGCAGGGAAGGGGGGAAGTAAGCCACCACAAGATTGCTGAAATTCCTGTTAATCTCCTGTTGCAGCTGGTTAACCTCCAGCAGGGCAGTCAGGAGCTACTTGTGTCTTCCTCCCTGCCTCCCCATCGACCTGCTCCTCTCGTGGTGCTGAGCCACTCCATTAGCTACTGGAAAGTGCTGAAGCAGCAGTGCTCTGGTAAATGGAGACGAGCTTTGACATTGCTGCGCGTGACTGTCCCTGCTCCCTTTGAAGGATGACTCGAGGGTGGGGATGAGGGGACCCGACGTACCAAACCCACTCAGCATGAGGCATGCCTGGGAATCTCTGGGATCTGCCTGAGCTGCTGTACTAGCAGGGAGAGGAGACCCCCAAACTCTCTGGATAACGGAGCTGGAGAGTGGATTCTTGCCCTGCCTGCCGCTTCCTGTAGACCTGTATGGTGCTGTTCTCTCTGCATGTGGGTTGCATTCACATTTTTCCAGGAGCACTTGGGTTTGGGGAATCAGCTGGAAGCTCAGAGTGCAACCTGAGCTCTGTGGGGTTGTCAGTAGGACAAGGAGGAGCCATGAGGGCAGTGATAAGGTGCTGCTGTTGCAGCAATGTGCCTGTGATAACCGGAGCACACAGATAGTCTTGGCCCCTCGCCGCTCCCTGTATCTGCCATGCAGAGTTTCTGTGCCTCTCCAGCTGCTTCATGGCTCATCGGGCCCCTCATGCAGGGACCCTAAGGGGCAGGCTGAGCTTTCTTCCCTGCTTAGTGTCACTCCTTTCCCTCTCTGCAGTTGAAGGCCTGCAGAAGAGCTAGGTGTGCCTGGGGAGGAAGAGAGGAGGATTGTGCTGGGAAGCCTGTGCAGAGGGAGGTCACAAAGTGGTCCCCAAGGCCAGTGAATGCTGCAGCATCACTGTAAGATGCTGTGCATGGGGATGGTCAGTGAGAAGAGCACACTGCTGAATCCCTCTGGGCTCCACTATGGCTGCTGGGATGCCAGGATGGAAGGAGCAGTTAGATACTGATGGCCTCTAGCCTGTCCCAGGACGAGGCCAGGAGAGCTGCTACTCTTGTGAACAGTGAAGCCTATGTATATCTTCCAAATAGGGTGGGCAAGGAGCTCTGATCTTTATGGTGGAGCTTGTCCCTCCCTTTGAGTGGACAGCACCTCTGTGGGTGAGTCTTGTTTCCTGATGGGGATTTTCCCAAGGCATGCCTACCATATACACAAGCAATGTAACTGTTCCGGCACCACCTGAAACTGCTCTGGGATTTCCCTGTCTGCCCAGGATTTCTGAGATCTACTTCTTGGCCTCCACAAGTGGAAAATAACATATCTTGCACAACTTTGGAATTTGCCTGTAGCACTTGACCCTGCCTCTGTAGGTTTATGACTATTTAGGACTTCTCAGTAAAGCCAAGGCTAGCGGGAGGAAGGGAGAAAAGGGAGATGTGTGATTCAGTGCTACATGTCTCCAGCTTTGTGTGGTTCTCTTAGTATCTCTCATGTTACTCATCTTCATCAGAGGATCTCAGGGAGTTTGCAGAGGCTGTAAGTAGCTTAAAGTTTATCTGGAAATCCCACTCATCACCCAAAGCCCTTGAGTGTTTGAAGCTCTAATAAATCCATATCTCCTTGTCTGCTGGCTAGCCCAAGGAAATGCCTAGCTCATGCTCCTGTGCAGTACCACTAGGAATGTCACAGGCTTTCTGTGCACTGACAAAGCAAGCTGTTTGTCCTGGATGCTGGTAGCACCAATATCAGGAGCCATTCTTTGCCAAATGAGCTGCTGTGTTCTCAGCAGCACTTTCCTGGAACAGGAGAGCCCAGCCTGAGGAAGATGGGAAAGTTTTTAGGGCAGAGATGGCAGCCAGGGTGCTTTACTAAGTCCTTGTCCAGGCACAGTTTGAGAGTAAAAAAGGTTGGAAATGCTCTTCAATCTAGCTCCAGAGTAACGGGGTGGGAAATAGGGGTTCTTTGTTAGAGGGTGAGCTGAAGGTGTGTATGAACACCTGTGTTGGGCAGCCCCAGTCTCTGCAATCTGGGAAGAGGCTTGTCTGTGGTGAACCCTTGCTGTGCTCCGACAGCTTTGAGTCCTGAGCTTTTTATCACTGGTGCTTGGCAATCCCTGCTCCTCACGTAGTCCTGCCACTGCAGTCTCTACACCAGAACAAGAAGGCTGAATTCTAGCATGCTAGTCAGCTGCTCTCAGCCCTGACTATCCTGCCACCAACTTGTCACCAGTGTGTTCTGGCAGCCAAAATGGTCCCACTGTGTCCCATGGTGTATCAGGCAAAGCACTGCCAGCTGGTCGAGGGAGGCGATTGTCCTGCTCTGACTGCTGTGTCTGTGTGTGCAGATTTAGGTACCACAATACAAGAAGGATATAAAGCTGTTAGAGAGCATCCAGAAGAGGGACATGAAAATAATGAATGGTCTAGAGGGGAAGCCATATGAGGACCAGTTGAGGTCACTTGGCTTGTTCTGCCTGGAGAAGAGACTGAGGGCAGAGCTCATCATGGGCTGCAGCTTCCACAGGAGGGGCACCAGAGGGTCAGCACCAATCTCTGCTCTCTGTGACCAGGGGCAGGACCCAAGGGAATATCACGGAGCAGTGGTAAGGGAGGTTTACACAGTCTGTTAGGAAAAGGTTTTCACCCAAAATGTGGTTGGACATTGCAAGGCTCCCCAGGGAAGTAGTCGCAGCACCAAATCTGACAGAGTTCAGAAACTATTTGGTCAAGGCTCTCAGGCACATGTTGTGATTCTTAGGGTTGTACTGCTCAGGGCCAGGAGTTGGACTTAATGATCCTTGTGGTTCCCTTCCAAATGAATCTATGAAGTTTTCCACTTGAGACATCATATGTGCTTCCCTCCCCCCTTTCCAGGAGCTAGGCCTGGGGAAGGGCACCCCAAGGTCTGCACAAACATGCCATTCTGAATCTGTTTTTGCTAGTGGAAATTTCCAAAGATGACTGTCCTCAAACCATCTTTTTGTGGGTTTGGTGCTGGTTACTGTCTGACAACCAGATCAAGCACCTGCATCATTGCCAGACCTGCAGATCATTTGGGAAGTGGGTGCAGAAATGGTCCTGATGATTCCCCACACTGGTGATGTTCAGCTGTTGGGCTCTCCAGGTCTGGAGGGGATGCTTTTCTGCTTCTGCCTTCTCTGAGCCAGCTGCCAGGGCAGCATCCACCTGGGACAGGGGGAAGAAGCCACAGCTACCTCAGAAGAGGAAAGTGCTGAACACCTGAAGACGGGAGACTCAAAGGCAGCTTTAATGCACAGCAGAGCTGAAGTTTCAGTGTGTCAGTGTTGGCGTTGTGCATGAGAAGCCTGTGGTGGTGGAAGTTACCTTCAGTCTCCTCAACGAGAGCAGGCGCAGGCTGCCTGCACTGCCTTGCCTCCCCAGTGCCCTCTGAAATCCTGACTGCTTTCCTCAGGAGCGAGGCACTAATTCCTGTGCACATTAACTGGGCTCTCTCCTCTATAAACCTGTGCATAAATCAGCATAGGGTAGCTGGGTGCCCTCTCCTTCTTCTGCACATGTATCTTCTAGAGATGCTCAGAATGATGCTCTCGTGCTCCTGGGCTGACCCACTTCCCAGCCAGGATTGTCTTCCCAGCCTGTGACGTAAGTTTATCCCATGCCGGTTTGTTTTGCTGAGATGTTTGTTCCGGTGACTGGAATAACCGTAAAGGCTTCTCTTATTTATTAATGTGCTATTTAGGCTTCTCTCTGCTCTCTCTCTCGTTCACTGGCCGGAGGATCAATCAGATACAGACATCTTTGGTGGAGGAGCAGTATCAGGCTGGCACCTGGCCAAGGCAGCCGCGCAGAGTTATGGGAAAATGCTGCTAAATGCTGAAAATTAATTTCAAGAGAAGCGCAGGGAGGGAGAAAAGCCCACTTTGGAGGAGGAGAAAAAAAAAAAAAAAAGCTTTTTCCCCCATCTAATGTAATCTCTTATGTGACAGATCAGACAGGCAGCAAAGGGGTCTTTGAACAAATTGCCGTTGCAGGGACCAGTCTTGTGGTGCCCCAAACAGACAGTGGGCAACCACAAGGTGCATTTCATGGCATCTGCTGTTGGTACGCCAAAACCCCAGATGTGCTGAGTACTTGCTTTTGAGTAAATGTGACCTGGCTTTCTCCTGCTTCTCTTGAAAACTTAAATCATAAGGGCTTGGGAATGATGTGCATGAGCAGCCAAGTGATGCTGTAAAGCAGCAGGCCCTGATGCAGAGCACTTTGCCCATGTGCTTTGGTCTGGCTGTACATCAGGGTACAACAAGCTTCCCTCTGTAGAGACACCAGTTTTTTAATTTCAGATAGAGTAAGAGTGGCTAAAGCTGGGCCTTAAATGTCTTTCCTTCACCGGTTCCACCAGGCAGGTTTCAAATGTGGGTGAACCCACTGGGGGCTTGAGTACCTCCCAGGGTGCTCCTGCTGTCTCTTGCAGTGCTTTTTGATGGGAGGCTGTTAGAGGTGCAGCTTCAGGAAGCTCTGCTGCCTGGGGCCTCTTCTCGTGCCACTGCACAGTATTTCCCGTGGGCAGAGCCCAGCTGCTGGCAAGTTTCCTGCCCTGCTGGGCTGCAGGCAGGGGAGGTGAGTGCCTGTGGTGGGGGACAGGGGCTGCTGTTTTCTCGTCACGGTTTAACTTTCCAGCCAACTGCATGTCTGTAAAATCTGGGATTTGAGGGAGGTGGAAGGAAAGGCCAGAGAAGCAGCAGGCAGATCTTCATGGTTCGTTTCTGTGCTGCTGGCTGATGGGTGCTCCCTGCCTTCACGCTGCCAGGTTTGTGCCATGTGCCACCTGCTGAGCCTGAGCAGATGCATTGCTCAGACCCAATGCTGGGGCTGTGGGCAGCTGGGGGTGTTCCATCCAGGATGTATTTTGCCAGTGGGGATGGTACCATTAGAAAGGCTGTACTGCACCTCTGAGGTGAAGCTGACTCTTCTCTCCCCTTCTTCCCTATAGACCAGAGCTGGCCAGCATCAGCACCAGGTTGACCCTGGGACAGTTGTAGTATCATGGGCTGAATGAGCTTGGGAAATCTGTGATTCCCTGTGCTCATGCACACTCATGTAGCTATGGGGCTCCCATGAAACTAGGCTGTGTGCCTTGGAACAGTTTTGTGGCACTTTGTAGAGAAGCAGAGAGATGCTGTGGAAATATTTACCTTTTTGCTAGTTTTAACAACCCTAGCAGAAATTTCTTGGGATTGTATATTCCCAGTTAGCATCCTTGGTACACTGATTTTATGTCAAGTTATGGCCATAGTTCCTGAGAGACTGTCACCTGCCAGGCACAGAAGAGGGGCTGAGGCAGATCCTGGTGAGGGAAGCACAGCAGCACAGATGAAGAATGGAACTGAAAGCTGTTCAGAGCTGTTTGCTGGCCCAAGCAGGCAGGATGGCGTGACAACAGTGGGTATTTTTAGAGGCCAGCTGCCTGCAACACAAGAGAGGGAAAGCAACAGTCAGCCAGGAGAACTGAGTGATGCTGACCCTGTCCCACATCCCTGCCCAGCATTTTATTTCCTTCCAGGATGAGGCCACTGACATTTCCATGTCCTCAGTGTCTCTTTGCCTGTTACTGCCTCGAAAGACAGCTCTTCCTTCTCCCCCTGGCTTTCACCATGGCTGAGTTTCTCCGATCACAGCTCACTGATTTGAGGGTGGTGCTGGAGGTTCTGCTCTTCACATCCTGGATGGTTGTATTACAGCTTGAGGTGGTGGGCGTTTGGGGGATTGTTTTTTGGAGAAGTCTTTGTCACCAGTGAGGGGAAAACCTGCAGTTTCTCCTGCAGCCGGGGTAATTGCAGTAATTCATTTGGGAGCTCTTCCTACAAGGCGATGGAGCTGCACTTCATCAGAAGCACTGCAGGGGAATTAGATCCACCTTTCAATCCATGCATCCACGGCCTGTACATCTGTAGCCAGGGAAAAGGAGGCAGGGTTGGTTCTAGGCAGATGTCTTAAATTACTGCCTGCAGGGAGGTCAAGTCAGTATGGGCTGAGATCAGTTTTGGGGCCAACCTTCTGTTAAGCTGGTGCTGAGCAGGATGGGCTGAGGCTGAGTACCCTGCTTTGGCTGCCTTGTCTTTTCAGGTTATCCCTGGTCAGATCTTGCTGCTTTGAAACTAATATCCATTTGCTTATTTAGTGCAACTCTGATTTCATAGCCCTTGAAGTCTGCTATTTGCCTGGATCTTACCCTGCTGAGGGGGTTTTTAGATGCCTTTGATTTCTTTTTGTTGCCTGTAGACAGGTACAAAACAGGTGGCAGCTTGCACCTAGTCCTGGGTGAATGTTTCACAGGAGGATGAAGGCCCTGCCCAGCTCTGGAAGTGGGGTTACACTCTGCTCCTCTAAGTGTTGCCTTTAGTGATGGGGAAGAGAGAGAACTTCAAATCCCACAGCTGGGATTTTTGTCATCTGCAGCCCCACTGTTTCCTTCCTCAGAAGGAGCCCTTTTCATGTTGGAGGTTGGCACATGTTGAAGCAAAGGGACAGAGAAGGGACACCTCGGCAGGGTTGTTCCTGCCTGTGGCACAGTGTGTAGCCCCTCCTGCCTCCTCCAGCAGGATCCAGCATGGGCAGACCCTGCCACTCTCCAAGGGGCTCATTCCTCTGAGATGCTCTGCTTTGTGTTTCGGAGGGCTCCCAGAGCTGCAGAGAGCTGGCTCTGTCTGCCAGCCACCTCCATGCTGCAGAGGCAGCTGAGAAGCTCTGAAGTGGCGTATCCCCGTCCTCAGCATAGATCTTCCTCCCAAATCCCTAGCCTTTGGCTGTCAAAGGGGTGCTCAGGCTGCCTGTCTGGGCAGCTTGGTGCTGTGGAGAATCCCTCCCCTTCTGCACTATGTACAACAGAGAAGAGTGATCTGCACCTGCTTTTTCCCCTTCCTGCTGTCCTGGTGTGCTGGGGCATTCACTGGGTATCCCTCAGCAGTCGCAGTCCCTCCTGGGGACCATGGAGATGCTCTGTGCCATGCAGCCCAGGCAGGTGAGGTCAGGGCTTGCTCTGCAGCATGCTCCTCGCTTAGATTTTTTTCTTCTAGTAGTGGAAAAATTTCAATTTTTTTTGTCTTTCTGCAGAAACAACCACTGTGAATTGGCTGCAAATGTTCCCCAGATATGCACTGCTTGTAGGTGCAGCATTATGTGCCTTTTATGCTCTTGTTTGCTGCCCACTACGTAAAAATTGCCCTTTCTCTGCCCCAAATAGCCACATACCATCCTTTCCATGCACACCAAGGGTTGGGGGTGTTGCACTGATGAAAAACAGTTGCCTCAGTGATCCTGCCACTGTGGCCCAGGCACAAAGACACCCTCCACCATGCTCTTCGTGCAGTGCTGCTGTGGAGTGCCAGGGAGGAGGTGTCCCAGGAGCTCTTTGGGATCACTTCCTGGCAGGAAGGGGTATGTGTGTGCAATCAGTGCTTGGCCATACTCCCTGCATCACAAAGCCAGGGCATGTAATCATGTGCCTCTGGAGTGTTCCATCATCCTCCCAAGAGACTGTCTGAAGATGAGGCATGATGGAGCCTCAGCAGCATCAAAGCACAAGTTTCTTGCTTTGGGAGAACCCAGAGGTCAGGAAGCAAATCACCCCATGGAGTCAGATCCAGCTGTGTTGGGGAGTGGCTCAGGCCAGGCTTTGGTGTTTCAACCTTTCCAAAAGCGGGAATTCCTCTGGCAGTGGGGACTCCGTGGGTGCCTCCCCAGCGGATGTCTTAGTCAGAAATGACTCACCTCAGCAGTCCCCTTGTGACGTTGCCTTGCTGCTCCCTCCCAGCCCTTGCCAAGCCAAAGTGCCAAACTCTGTCCTTTCCTGCTCTGATTTCCAAATTGCTGCATCCCACCGTGCTGCCAGAGGATCCCCTGTGCTCCTTCATTTCAGCACCTGGGACCCCCTCATTATCCTGCTGGCTCTGTATATCTTGTGGATGATTGCTGCCCACAGCAAGGCTTTGGCTGGGCCTCCTCTTTCCTAAGACAAATACGTGGGAGGAAAAAAACAGGCATTCAGGAAAACCCTTTGGAAATTCCTAGGTGTGCCTGCAGGATCATTGTCCTCTCTGGGCAGTGAATTTGAACACCTGAGCAACCCTTGAGAGGTGTGGAGGCAGCATCCGAGCATCCCTGCAGTTCTCCTGAGCCATGAGATGGCCCCAGACCTGTTTTATGACTAGCAGGAGCCCTGGATAAGCTTGTAGGTTGGTAAATCTGAGCCCTGCAGCCTGACAGCAGGAGTTGAAGGTGTTAATGCCTTCGCTGGGCTATCACCCAGGACCCCTCTGCTTAACTTTGCTCTTCTCTGGGGTGCTAAAATTAGCTTTGGGCTACACATTCTTCCTTATGAAACCTGTTCCCAGCAGCTGGGGGAGTGTTTCTGCAGTAAACTAGGACTTGCCAGAAGACAGGGTGACCCTGAGAAATTGCCTTTTTCGTCTGGGTCTGGGGGGAACTGATCCTGCAGTATAGCCTGAGCTATAGGAGGGAAATGATCTCTGTCTTAGCATAGGTACTTCTGTTAAAAAATTGCTATTACAACCATGAAAGGGGCAATATTTAAACAGTGATAGGCAAGGAGGGTACTTGGTATCTGGACATCCTGTAACCATATAACCAGGCCTCTTTGCCCTCCTGCTTCTCAATGTCTGTGGGCTGTGCTGGAGGAGTTTTGTAAGGCTTTGTTGTGTCCATCTGCTGAGAATTAATAGCTTTGGGTGCTCTGGAGCAAATGTTCCTGTGGGGTTCCCTCTCCCATGTCTTCTGTTCCTTTCCAACTCTCCTCAGCCCCAGAATTGCAATCTGTTCTTCTTCCCATCCTCCCCCACCACCTCCATAAGAAACCAACTGGCTAAAAAAAAAATAGCTCTGCCTCCTGGCTTTCAGCAAGCTAGCCTTGGGCTTCTGTGATGTGGTGTCACCCAGCCCCTCTGCTCTGTGTCCTGCATCTCTCTGACCCCAGTGGCTTTCCTACATCACACCTGAAGCACTTATGCCTTGTCCTTGCTGCTACATCTCCTCTTTGTGGCTTTAGTCAGGTGGGAGTGGACAGAGGTGTCTCCAAAGCACAGTGCCGTGAGCATTAGGATGGTGCTGCCCTTGTGTTCCGTGGCACATCCCTGCCACACTTGGTTGGTGTGTGGCTCACCTGATAGCAGACACCTGCATGTGGGGACTTTGCCAGGAGCTACTGCACACCAGGGACAGCTTTTCTTAGACCTTGGAAAACCTGGCTTTGCACAGAAGTAGCTTATTTTTGGGGTGCTGCTTTCATATTACAAACATTTATTTTCTCCCTTCTCAGCAAGCTGAACTGACTCAATCAGCAAGGAAATGGTCAGGCAGGATGGGGATGGAGCAAGACTGTCCCCCTGCCAAGGCAGCAGAAATGGTCAAGTTTCCTTCCAAGCACTGCCATCCAGAGATGTCCCATCCAAGCCACATTCCCTGCTTGGCTGATCATCTGGGGCTGGTTCACTGGCCTCCCCCAGCCCTGCCTCCCTTCCGTCCCCAGGAAGGTGGGGTATCTTATTTCCATCTTTTATGTTCTCCCACCTCTCTGCAGCCTTGGATCAGGAGGAAAGACACTCGCTTTTCCAAAGCTGGCAAATGGGGCAGCTTCAGTGCTTTACTCCTTCCTGCCTACATGTCCCTGCTCGTGTCAGCCCCTGTGCTGCACAATAGCCACAGAGTTCACCCGGTGCCTTGAGTCCTGCCAGGGCAGTAGGGCTGCCTTGGACCTTGGCTCCTGCCTCTGCCCATGCAGCTGATGCCATTTCCTTCTGCAGGGGGAAGTGGATCCTGGCCTACAGGTACTTGATGCTGCTTCCTGCAGCATCACCCGAATGCATCGCTGAGGCTGGTAGAGTGTCACTTCCATGGTGGGCTTCCACTGGTGAGGGGACACTCATGGAGTCCTCAGTTGCCAGGTCCCTGTTGTGTCCCAGCACCTCTCCCAGGCTGGAGAGGTGCTCTGTGTATCCATATGCCATCTCCAACATGCTGCTCTGTGACCATCACTTTGAAAAAATGAGGCTGTTTTAAACCCACAGGAAATTTATTTTCTAGGAGATGTTGGGTCTGAATTTCTTGGCTTCTTCCTTCACTCGGCTGGCACAGAGGACAACACCTCCCTGATTTCCTTCTTCCCTCCTGGGGCTGTGCTGGAGCCCTTGAAGGGTAAGGGAAGGGGAGGACTTGGAACCCCTTTGCCTCACCCAACCCCATATGCTTCAAGCCGACCAAATGGTGCTTCAGTCTTTCCCTCCTCTCCAATCACTAGTCTAGGTTTTTCCAAGATGATCCATGTATTCCAGCTTCCACCTGGTGCTTGTTCAGCTGGCAGTGTTAGGGAAGCCCTGGTAGAAGGTGGGATGCTCATGGCTTACCTAGCAAGGAGGAGGCACCAGGACTGAATGCTTGGACCAAATATTCCCTGGTTTTGTCTCATGTTTGGACACATCTTCACCTGGTATAAGCCAGCTCCCCTGGCTGGGAGCCCTGGATGCTCTCTAGAGACATGGAGATGGGCTGTGCAGCTGAGGTTTCCAAATCTTCCATGATCATCAGGCAGCCTGGAGCTTACCCAAGCTCCCTGGTTCTCCAGGTGTCCTGTGGGGTGACTGGGCACCAGAGAAGGGATCCCTCCTGGGGCACGCACGTTTTGGGGAGTTTGTGTTGCTGCTCCACTCACAGGGCTCCTAGTTTATCCCATGGCAGTAGTGGGAGACCGGGCAACCAGGGATCCCATTGGTGAATGCTGTATGGGGTCAGTTGCTGGCATTGTGCCTGGGCTGCTGCTTTCTCCTGCCTTCAGGGCACATCATCCCCACCGGCGTCTTCCTCACACTGCTGGAGGTGCTATGCAGTGGAAAAGCTGCAGCTCTCCATGTTTTGGCCACCTGCCAGTAACAGAGCCAGGGTTACCTACTGCCAGGGCTACTCCTGATGGCACCATGGCCTGTAAGCAACCTGCCTGGAGGCTTATCCAGCAGGAGGAGGATTTGGCAGGTGAAGGTAGACATGGCGCATGCCTTTCCCTGGGATCTGGGATAGGCTTGCAGCTCCTGGGGACGTAGTCTCACCCACCACTGGGGGGAACAGCCACTTCCACTCACAGGACATAGTGTGGCTGACCCTGTTGTAGTGCTCAGTAGACATAAGTGATGGGAAATTCCTGTCTCAGCTCCAGAATTAGCTCTGTTTGGGATACTTAGAAATGGGTTAGAAAGGTGTCTCAATCCTCTCACCATCACTAAATGCCTTGCAGTTCTGTAGCAGTGCTTTTGGTATTGTGAGGGTTAACCATCAGGCTTTTTCATCATTCATAGGACTGGGTGGAGATTTTCAGGGGTTCCCAGCTCTACTTTGCCCAGCTCTCTAAAATTAACCATGTAACCTTTCTAAAAATACTCAGAGGGTAGAAGCCCCTGGAGAGCACCAGCGCCACTTGCTCCTGGTTTCTAGACCAAGCCATTGGAGAGATTAGATCACCTGCCAGCCTATGTCTCGCAGCCCTGGAAAGCTCTTGGCTTTCTCAGAGTCTCCTGCAAGGTACAAGAGTCCAGGTCTTGACCTGAACTCGCTTTTCCAGGCCAGCCCTGCCCCCTTCCTGCAGCACCCTCCTCTTCTTCACTTACTCTTGTTGGGAGCTGGTACCTGCCCACACGTTTCTGCATGAGGTGACAGTGCCGGCTTCAGGTTTAATGTGCCATGGGCAGGAGCATCACCAGCTGCACCAGATGCCTTGGGAGGGAGGACGTGTCCATGGCCTTTCCCTGGAGCAACCCCATGGGTGTGGGAGGTACAGGCAAGGAGGAATAGCTGGGCCCTTCCTCTCTTTTTTTTTAGGCATGTGGGAGGAGGACAGAAAGGGCTTGAGGAGGAGGGAGGGAGCTGAATTTTCCATGAGCAGCTGTCAAAATGTAATCTCCTGCGTTGCTCCGGCTGGCAGCTTAGGCAGGATAAATTAACTGGGATTTCAGGGAATGTGGAAAATACCATGGCCTGGAGGGGGCTGGCCATGTGGAGAGCAGCTCTTTCATCCTCAGGACAGGCTCCTGCCTGAACTGTGAAAGGGTGTTCCAAGGCACCAGGCTTGGTGCCTGCCGCTGTTTGGTGCTGGCTCTCACTGGTTCTCTGCCTATCACCTTCACCCAAAGGTCACCTGGAGAAGGGGTGAGCGAGTTCACCTCTGCCTCACCTTTCCCACTGATGCTGGGCTCCTGTGCCTGCCATGAAGGGAAACACAAGCAGTTGCTTTTGCAATGTCAAATATTTGTGCCAACAGCTGGGGTGCAGGGTAGCCCCCTGCCCTGGGAGCCTTTCCACACCCACAGCTCCTCACTCCTGCTCAAACTTGGGGATTTACCCAACTGCATATTCATCTTTCCCTTTCCCCCCCCCCCTTCATCTTGTGAAGTGCAGAGCCAGAAAAGTGCGCGTGTGTGCTTCTGGACTTGGCACAGCCCCCAGACCTGTCTGGCTGGAGGATGCCACAGACATGCTGGGGCTTGAGCCTGGGCCCCTCTGTCTGCCCAATGTCCCCACGTCCTTGCCATGGGGCTGTGGCGGTGTCAGGAGTCCCAGTGCTCCAGCCAGCTGCCCAGGGAGCAGAGAGGAGCATGAGGAGTGTTCATGCCAGCTATTTATAACTGTGCTAAAGCTATCCCAGCCAGCAAAGAGGCCTGGAGATACAGCAACAGCCGCTCACTGGAGCCTGCATAGGACCCTGCTCTTTGCCTGGCCCTGCTGCTTTGCTGGCAGCCATGCCCTGGCAGCCACACAGAGGGCAGTTTCATCTGGGGCCGTTTCCCTTTACATTGGTTGCACATCTCATAGGATCCCTTCAGGTGCTGCTGGAGCTGGCAGATCTGGGACAGCTGTTTAAAATAACACATTGGCACAGAAAAGGGGGGACCAGAGGAAATGAGATCTGCCCACACACAGCATAGGGAACAGTACTAAACCTCTACAAATTCTGTGCCCTAACACAGAGTTTGCAGACAAAATGCCTTTTCCAAAGGGAGCCCTTCACAGCCATTCCGGGGACTTGCTGCTGGAAGGCAGTGCCCAGAGCTCCCCCGGTAGGGATTCTCTCCAGGCAGCACCAGTTCAGGCAGGGCCAGGGGAGCAGGGCACCAAGAGGGTGTCTGGCAAGGGGAAGCCAGCTGGGTCTTGCAGCAGGCAGGCTGGGAGGCTATCCGAGCTACCAATGCTATAAATACACCAGGCGGGTAGACACTTGGGAGGAGGAAAAAACCAGCTACTTCAGCTAATGGGCATGGCTGCCACAAGATATAAATCGGTCAGGAGTAAAATTAGGCTGGAGAGGAGAAGGCAGATCAGTGCTGCTGCCTACGAGGCCCTGGCTGCCGCACTGCCCTATTGCCTGGGGCTTGATGCAATGGGGGCTGGACTCAGAGCAGAGACCCCGTGGCGCAGCCAGGCTGGGGCAGAGATGTGTTCCCAGCATGGCAATGCTGCAGGCCAGCAGGACACCCCACTGAAGGGACCCCTGAGCTTGAGGGCTCCTTCTTTTAGCAGGTCCTTTTAGAGCCAATCCCATACTATCCATTATGCTCATCCTTGATGTGCCCTCCTGGGAAATAACAACACTCTGGAGGAGTAGGATCCAAGGACCTGGAAAGTAAACTGTATTTATCACTATTGCTAACGAGCACTGGGGTGCTGAGAAGTTAGAGGGGCTGTTTTCACAGCAGAGATCTGAGCTGCCTCTCCTTAAAGCCATCCTGTACTTTCTCCCTTACAAGAAGCAAAAAGAAACTGCCCTGTCCACATCCATGTGGTGGCAAACAAGAACCTGATTCATCCTTAGATAATTTGTGTACATTCTTTTTCTTTTCGTTCCTGAGCAGCGTTTGCATATATATGAAGAAAGCTCTTAAGCAGCACTGCAGTCAAACCTGATCTGCTTTTAGAAGGCAGATCCTTAAATTACCCTCTCCCTCTCTGCAGGCAGGGAATTGCTGGATATTCTGGTGCAAACCCGTGGTGGTGGCACGCGCGTGTTCAGCTCGAGCTGCGCTGCTCTGCTGGGCAGTGACAAACCACATGGCCTCGAGCTGGCTGCAGTGGAAGGGCAGGGAGTCCCAGATGGGTGACCTACAGGGCTGCTTGGGGTTCTGCTCCTTGTGAGTTAGGCGCTTACAAACTGCATTTGGGGCAGCCTCGCTCAGTGGCGCTGGGGAGGATGCTGTGGTGTTCTGTGTGGCTCAAGCAGGTGATGACACCTCAAGCAAGGTCACAGAGCAGATCTGGACATCCCATCCAGATTCATCCAAGAACCCAAATCACCAAGGAGGGCCAAGGTCAAGCTAGTTCATCAGCTTGTGCTTCTGGGGAGACAGACTGGCATCAGAGGGGTGAGCACCCAGTCCTGTGGAAAGCTGGACAAAGCAGATGTTTGTGTTTGAGGCTCCAATCTGCCAGTCGTCTGCTGCAGCCATAGAAAAAAGCTTCCTTGCAGCTTTTCTGGCTCAGCCATGTGGTGCTGAACTCTGGCAGCAGGGACAGTACTGTCTGGGCACAGGGATGTGCCCCTGCACTTGCCAGTGGCTGGGTGCTACGTGTCCCAGGCTGCTGCTCGCCCTTTAAGGCCTGGCAGCAGCTGATGGCCACGTGGGCACTGCCTTGGCACGCTCTCTGTGCCCTCTGCGCGGCGGGCACGGGGACGGCCAGCACACCAGCTCGTCGGCTGTCCCCTGTTCGGTGGCTGTCCCCCACGCTGGTGGCTGGCACAGGATGAGTGGGTGCCCAGTGGGTGCTGTGTGGGGTGAGGGTCACCATGCAGGCAGCAGGTGAGGGGCTGCCCACTGCCCTGTGTCACCACGGCCCCAGGGATTCCCCAGGATGCAGGGTGGACGACTTCTGCCCTCGCTAAGGGCTCGTCTCTGTGCTCTCCTTCCAGGTTTCAAGTGCCCCATTTGCTCCAAATCTGTGGCTTCTGACGAGATGGAAATGCACTTTATCATGTGTTTGAGCAAACCTCGCCTCTCCTACAACGGTAAGGGCTAGGCTGTGTGGGGGACACGGTGTCCTGCCACCCTGGGACGGCTCCGAGCAGGCTGAAGAGATTTGCTGCGGGTGGGCGGCTTGGCTGGGCTTCCCAAGAGGACTGTGCTCTGGCAGGATGGTGCTGCTCCACTCTGCTCCCCTGTCATGGCTCAAGTCTGCTGCTTTTGCTTTTGGGCTTCTTTGTAACACAGCCACCTACCCCGAGGGGGCCCCATCCCTTCCCCTCTGTGCCAGAGGGAGCCCTGCTGGTGCGCGTCCTCCTGGGCTGCCCCCCAAAGGGTCGTGTCCTTCCTCCCCTCCTTGCTGGCAGGGTGGCCCATGAGGCTGAGCACTGGGCTGCAAACTCCGGCATCTCCCACCTCTCTCCTGACCACTGATGTGGGAGTGATGCTCACCCCCTACTGGTTGATGATTTTTTGGAAGCCAGGAGTAGGGGTTGTGTTGACTCCAGATGCCCCAGACCCATGTCCTCCCCATGCCTCCACATGAGCCTCTTCCCAGTGTTTTCCAGCACTGTTGTCGTTCCACCCCATCCCGGCTGCCCCCACAGCAGTGATCCTGGGCTCCCCTCCATCCCAGGGAGGGGAATGCTGTGATGGTCCCCTCTCACTGCTGCCCTGTCCTCCCCTCCCAGATGACGTGCTGACCAAGGATGCCGGCGAGTGCGTGATCTGCCTGGAGGAGCTGCTGCAGGGGGACACGATAGCCAGGCTGCCCTGCCTCTGCATTTATCACAAAAGGTACTTTGAGGGGACAGCCAGGCAGGTGGCAAGGGGACAGACGGGGACACCTAAGGTTCAGCAGCATGGTGGTAACATGCCCTCCTCTTGCAGCTGTATAGACTCATGGTTTGAAGTGAACAGATCTTGCCCAGAGCATCCTTCTGATTGACCCGCCGAGCGTGCTTGCTGACTTCTCTCTAAGGTGAGTCTGTGGTGGGCTGCTCAGAAGGGACATTCCCATGCTGGGTTTAAATCCAGGGCTGGATGTGGGGGAGGGGGTGGGATAGGATGGGATATGACAGCCAGGGCTCCCGCTCCTCACCCGGGACGGTCTCTCTCTGCCTTTGCAGGGCACCTTGCTAAACCTGCTGTACCTCCTCTCCCTGTCCCCCCCACCCCGCCTGGAGTTTTGGGCTGACTTTAAATTCCTCAAGAAGACAAAAATAAAACCCAGAAACTTGAATCCACTTGGGACAACGGCGGAGTTTTTATTTTATTTTATTATTTTTATTTGTTCTGTTGTTTTTCTGCTTTTTGTTTTGTTTTGTTTTGTTTTTTTAATTTAAAAGACTTAAAACAAAAAGAAGACATCCAGGAGATGACAGTGTGAGAAAAGCGGAGCGACCTGCTCTCCCCTCCACAGCCGCTGGTCACCAGGAGAGCTCTGCCAGGGAGGCCCCGGGGACGCCCTTGGCCGAAACCCTGCCATGATGTTTGGCTTTTCTCCCCGAACCGAAAGGGGAAAGCTGCTGGGGGACAGCCGGCCAAACGGAGCACGCGGCGTTTCTCACCGGCAACCCCCCACCTCCCACCCGGACTCACCCGGGGGCTCTGCTCGGTTTTTTTGCACTGACTAAACGGGAAATTTCTCCTCTCTCCCATCTCCCTTTTGGAGATCTCCACCCCGGCCCCGGCAGCGTTGAGATGTGGACTCTGCCCCACGCCGGGAGCGGGGCCACTGCTCCCCCCTGCTGAGTCGCAGGGGTCCGTCTTTCAAGTGTTTACAATGAGAAAAAAAAAAAAAGGAAAAAAAAGAAGAAAAAAAGAGAAAATGGACAAAAAAAAACCAAACAACAAACCACAACTGAAGCTTCGTGTTGACTGGCGTGTTCTTCAATTTGAGCTTCCCTGCCCCGGTGATGTTTACAGACTGGTCACTCTTTAACTCAGCTATAACCACTCAGAGACTGGAGAGCTGCAGCATCCCCGCCGCCCCTCCTGTGCCCCCTCGCCGGGCTCCTCTTGCCAAAACCGCCTCCCCTCTTTCTTTTCCATCAGCTTTGAGTTGGACCCTTTTGAGGAGGGCATGGGGAAGGCCCCAATGGCCCCCCAGATGTCCCCAGCCACCCCTAGTCACAGGGGTGGTTTTGCTGGAGGTGCCAAGATGGTGTCATTTCATGGCAGTGATCCCCCTCGCCCATCCCCATCCCGTCCTGGCGCGGCGGGCACGTTTTCATGGGTGAGACCTCCCCTGCCGGTGGCCGTGCCCCTGCGGGAAACCTTTCTGTATTTATATATTAAAAAAAAAAAACAGGGGAAAAAAAGAGTTCAGAGCTTGGGGGGAGCTTCCTTCATTAGTCAAGGTGTTTTGATATGGTATTAAAACAATGTTCAATAAAATATTCACTGTTATTTTATTTCACTGGCTTTCTTGGTGAAGCAGATTATGCCAGTGGGGTGCTGGAGCACCCCACCCATGCCAATTCCCCCTCTCTGTGCCTGCCATGTGGGGATGGCCACGGTAGTGCTCAGCAGGTCCCAGAGAGCTCCCACCTGGCACCGGCAGCACTGCAGCTCAGAAGTGGCTGAATGGGACCCTGACAATGCCATGCCCTGTGTGTGCTGTCTGGGACAGGGGCCTCCTGGGAATGGGCTGGGGGGTCCTGTCCCCCTAAACAACTTCACAGCACATGGACAGTGCGAGTCCAAAGGGTTTATTGGGGGTTTGAGGATCCCTGACCCCCAGAAGTGATGGTGGGGGGACTTGTAGGGACACGCAGGGCAGCATGGTCACCCTGCCCCCAACTCCAGGGGCTGAGGCTCCCCACTGCCAGCTCAGTGCTGGTGGTCCCCCTCAGAGCACCTTGCCAGGGTTCATGAGGTTGTGGGGGTCGAGTGCAGCCTTGATGGAGCGCAGGATGTCCAGGCCCTCCTGGCCCAGCTCTTCCTGCAGCAGTGCCCGCTTGCCCAGCCCCACGCCGTGCTCCCCGGTGCAGGTGCCCCCTGCTTCCAGTGCCCGCCTGTGGGACAGGGAGGGACAGGGCATGGGGACATCTGTCTGTCCAGCCCCTGCCCCCCACAGCACCCTGGCCCCACCTGCCCAGGCGCTGGGTGAAGGCGTGGATGCGCTGGGCCTCCTCTGGGTCCTGGGAGTTGAATACAAGGATGCAGTGGAAGTTGCCATCGCCCACATGTCCCACCATGGGTCCTGCAAGGCTTCAGGTCAGATGGGGTGTGGCGTGGAGGATGGTGATCCCCCAACCCCCTGTCCCGGGGGGCTGTGGCCCTGCTGACCGGTGAGGCCGGAGGCCTGCAGGTCCTGCTTGGTCTCCACCACCACATCAGGCAGGCGGGAAATGGGCACGCAGACGTCCGTGGAGTAGCCCTGGGCCAGGGAGGGCAGAGCTGTGGCACTCACAGCAGCAGGGGTGCTACTGCCATTATCTCCATCCTTGTGCCTCACCTGGCAGCCAGGCCGCAGCGCCAGGGCAGCGTACCAGGCATTGTGGCGCATGGACCAGAGCTGCTCGCGCTCCTCCAGCCCCTCTGCCCAGGCCAGGCTGGAGCCACTGTTCTGTTGCACGATCTCCTCTGGTGGTGACCAGGAGCTCTGGGACAGGACTCACAGCACCCCCAGGCACCCAGCCCTCACCCAGTGCCTCTCCTGGGCACCCATCCCACACCCTGAGATATTCCTCATCCCTCTGCCCCTTGTCCTTGGGTCCCTGTCCACCACTCTGACAACCCTGGTCCCCCCTGTCCCATCTCCATGAGCCTCTCAGCAGATCCCCATTGCACACACCCATCCCTCACCCTAGTGTCTTCCTGGTCACCATCGCAAGGATCCATTGCTGGTCCCCTCTCCCCGATCCTGGGCACCTATCCCTCTCCCCGGGACACCCCTGATCTCCCATCCCCTATCCATAGGCAGGTATCCATGACTCCAGTCCCCCAGTTCTAGGCTCTGGGCACCCTCATCCTGGTGACCTCAAGGCCTCCAACCCCCACCCAGCCCTGGGCACCCATCCCTCACCCCAGGACCTGTCCTGCTGTCCCATATCCTGGACATCCATCACTTACTCCAGTGCCACATCATGGCCTCCCAGCACCATGCTTCAGAACATCCTGGTCTCCCTGTCCCTGGACACCCATCCCTCATCCCTCATCCTAGGTGTCCATCATGGCCCCCAGTCTCCTCCTCCCTATTCCCAGCCATACCCATCTGCTGCTGCTGCTCAGCCAGGCTATGCCGGGAGCCGTGCAGCTCCAGGAGGAGTGTGGCTGCCGCTGGCAGCTCCATCCTACTGAAGCGGCTGCAGGCATCTGCCATCACCTCATCCAGGAACTCTGGGTGGGAGGAGGCAGTGTTGAGTTCCACCACTGGCACCGGGACCCCCAGCCCCAGCTCTGGCAGCGGGCACTCACCGATACGGGCCACAGGCACAGCAGCCTGCAGCACCTGGACGGTGCAAGCCACAGCTGCCCCCACGCTGGGGAAGGAGGCGATGGTGACAGCAGTGGCTTCGGGCAGTGGGTGCAGGCGCAGCGTGGCCTGAGTCAGGAAGCCCAGAGTGCCCTCGGAGCCCACGAAAAGCGAGGTCAGGTCATAGCCGGCCGCCCGCTTCCTGCACAGAGCTGGTGAGCAGGCACCCACTGGCACACAGGAGCCCAGCACATCCCCCCAGCCCCCCAGTGCCCACCTGGGCTGGCGCCCGGGGCCGGCGGTGTGGAGCAGGCGCCCATCCGGCAGCACCACGCGCAGGTTGAGCACGTTGGGACGCATGGTGCCGTAGCGCACCGCGTTGGTGCCCGATGCACCCGTGGCTGCCATGCCACACAGCGAGGCGTCCGCCCCAGGGTCTGCGAGCGGGGGATGAGAAGGGGAGGCAGGTGGGGATGGTGTCCACGCCCACATGGACACCACTGGGACCTCAACCACAACAAAACTATGGGCATCCCCAAAAGCAGTGGGGCCATGGCACTTCCATTCCCATGGGCACTCCTGAGAGCACCTCACATCTGTGGACACCATAGCACCCCCAACATTCCCACCATGCCCAGCCCTACAGGAATCCCAAGCCTCTCTAGTGCTCTCACCCTCAGCCCCATGACCCCTCTCATGC
>VWZS01006127.1:0-13436 GCA_013397075.1 Rhabdornis inornatus
CTGCACCAGCCGCGGCGTCCTGCGCCTCAACATCAAGGCCGAGAACGTCCTCGTTGACCTGGCTACCGGCGAGGCGAAGCTCATCGACTTTGGCTGCGGCACGATCCTCCAGGACACATTCTACACCCGGATGTCAAGCGAGCCCAAAGTCGGGGCCCAGCCGGGCAGCGGAGGTTCTCCCTTTTGCTGGCACGGGGGGAAGACAGAGGGAGGGATGGAGGGAGGGGGAATCCTTCTTCAGCCAGCTGCAGCCAAGTTTTCGGCAGGGCAGGGTGTTGTGGAGCTGGCTGTGAGGGAGGGAGCAGCATCGGTCTGATGAGCTGTGTCTGTGTCCCATAGGAACACCAGAGTACAGCCCACTGGAGTGGATCCTCTTTGGCTGCTACCACGGCCAGCCAGCCACCATCTGGTTCCTGGGCATCCTGTTCTATGACCTGGTCTGCAGGCACCTTCCTTTCAACACCGATGAGGACGTCGTCCAGGGCCAGCTCTTCTTCCCACCCCAAGTGTCACAAGGTGGGGATGCACCTTCTCACAAATGGTGGCCCTTTTACATGGAAAACAAAACTCAGCCCCCCAGTGTCTCGAGGTCAGATCAGAGTCGGATCCAAGAGCACCCAGACTACTAGTTGCTGGCAGCTTTGGTCTGGGAGAAATCCTGTGATATTCACAATATTTGGAGGCTGCACTTCCTGTATGCACTTAATCACAAAAGCTTTGCCAGGCATCTAGAGGAGCTCTCCTTCCTCGGAGCCCCACATGCAAGGGAGAACAGGAGTATGGAAAAATGGCACTGGCTACGATGATGACAGCATAAAAAAAACAGGAGCTGAGTTCACAGGGAAACGCACGTAAGGTATGGAGACCAAGCTAAGTCCTGTGTGGTAGATTTTATGTCCTATAGGCAGAGTTCTGAGATCTTTTCCTGTGGTGTGAGCGCAGGGAAGCAGCTGAGCCAAGGAGGAGCTGGACACTGTGCTTCAGGCTGTCTTTGCAATGAGTGTGTAGTGCAGACTTCATGTCCTCAGCATGTATCAGTAGCAAGAGAGGTCTTTGAATGGTTTCTGGTCTCTGTTGTGGTTTCTCCTCTGTCTTGCGGCTGAGAAAACATCAACAAGCAGTCAGAGAAGCAGTCCTTCTAGATTTAGTAACCCGTGGGTGTCTGTGAACCATGTCTGTGTCTTGGTGGGGTTTACTGACAGCTCTGTCTAGTAGGGAAGGAAAAAGGAGTTTGCTGCAATAGGCAGTCCTGTAAAGTCAGTTCCAGGTTGTCCCAGCTTCTGAGTTGTATGGCCGTGGCTTCGTGCACAGTTGTCTCTCATGCTATTTCTAGCCTTCATCAGCTTCTGGGCAGCTGTGTGCTCTGGCATTGCTTTGTCCAGAGGGAAGGGATGGGAGGTGGCCATGGGGAGAGCAGCCCAGATCCGAGCCACACGATTGCCTTTGCAGCAAGGCCACCACCTGCTGTTGTTTTGGGTTTGCCATGGGGTGCAGTAGGAGGCAGATGAACACCAGCTTTGGTAAAGACAATGTCCAATCAAAGGCTTGTGTACTTGATTTCAGCCTTGGTGAGAAAGGGCCCAAATGTATCCCTGACAGGAACTGAGCGTTTCACTGGAGTTTGAATAGTCATGAATTGGCTCTTTCTGTGCCAGAAATGATGGGATATTTAAGGAATAATATGCATCTGCCCCCACTGCCTTCACCACCCTTCACGGCCATGGCATGGGGGCCTTGGAGCAATTTGGGCAGGCAGAGACCTTCCAGAGAGCAGCAGGGCAGGAAGCTCTGCTGAACTTCCTAAATGCCAGTGAGCCTGCGATGATGGATTTGTGGGAGCTGGAGAGCAGCGAGCATCCCAAGAGCTCAGCAGCTTCTGGGCTCAGAGGCTGCTGGGGGACTGTAAGAGGGAAGGGCAGCAGCAGAAGAAATGAGAGGCTTGAGAAAAGCAGGTTTTGACATCCTGCAGAATGTCTTTGTGGGAACTTGGCTGGAGATCAGCACTGGCCACTAGGCACCTAAGGGGCAGGGAGAGACTAGTGATCTAAACCCATTCCCGTTAGCGTCCAAAAGGCCAGTGGAGGCAGTGACACCCCTGAACCTCTTGATGCCAAACATGTGGATTCGAGCTGGGAATTTGCATGCCAGCTGGGAATGTAGCCACAGTTGCAGAGAAGTGAGCACGAGGAGAGAGCTGGCAGATGTGTGTCATACTCTCTCCCTCACCACTTCTCTTTCAATTCTCTGTCCAAGGCCAAGCTGCAACATCAATTTGACATTTCTTTTCCTACCAAGTTATAGCTAATAGCATGGCTAAATGGCTTGAGGCATCAAAGGGAGAGGGCTTTGTATTTTAGCTGAGCACTATTGTAATGATGTATTAAAATTAATACATGATGTAAAGTTATTATAATAATGTATATAGGAATATTTATTAATAATCTTTTACTCTTTCCAGGCTTCCTTGCTGTATGCCACCGAAGGGGATATGAAGAAGGGGTCATTGGGACCGCCTTTGATCCCCCCTACACACAAGGCAGTAAGTCCCCATGTTAGCAGTGCTGCAGGGTCTCTCCGCAGCTCTCTGCAGCTGGATGTCCAAGAGTCCCAGGAGATGAGGTAAGCCAAGGTGTCTGGTGCTCCACTCTGCTGTTCAGCTTGCTCTTCCCATGTCATGAGGTTATTTTGCACAGTCATCTCTCCCATGTATTTAGGCAAACCACTGTTTATTCACCATTTTGCCCATCTATAATGATACAGCTCAATGTCCAACCCCACACCATATGCACCAAGACCACAGGTTGTGGTGTGGAAGAGGAAGCAGGGCTTAGAAGCATCTCAAGACAGGTCCTCTGCTGGGCTTGTCTGTTGGTTCTTTCTGTAATTTTTGTGGTGTCATTTGGGAACTGTATTGCATGGCTCTGGATCCTGCAGATCTTTGAATACTCTGATCCTTGACTGTCAACTTCTGCAGCCGTGAGAATATGTTTGGGCAAATATTGGCTACTGGAGACATGTTTGCAAAGTCAGGTGCTACTTCTGTAAACCTGAGGCATAATTTCTCTGTGCCTGGGCCTGCACCATGAAATGAGATCACAGATAAATTTTGGGGTATAGGTGTATAATCCAGTCGATGTTTAATATTTAGGTCTGAGCTTAAAATCAAATAGGGCAAGGTGCTAGAGAAGTGTTACAGGACTGTACCTGATGGAAAGATACTGGCTTGGATATGTGGGAGAAAATGAAGCTGTCAAGCTTATCCGAATGACAACAATAGAGAAGGAGTCACAGAAGTAGCATTTCAATTGAAAAATTTTGGTAGGGCTTTTAAAGTGCAGTCTGAATATCCTTGCCTAGCAGCTGAGTTGGAAAAAGCCTTTTTCTTCTAGAAAGAGCAAGGAGGTGGAATATCCTTCACAGGACACAGCAGTGCTCTGACCATATGTAGAACAACACTGTCACCAGTGTAAGGCACAAGCAGGCAAAGTCAAGCTTCAGCAGCAGTACCAAAGGAGCTGCTCTCCATACAGACTCATGTCTCAGCTTAGCAACCCTTGCTGCTTCAGAGACGCTGTAGGAGCCCCTTGACTCCAAAGGGAGACAGCAGAAATGGGGAGTTACGATGCAAGTTGGAGAATGACTGCTATGTTTCAGCTGAAGCTTGGCCAGTCCTGTCTGACTGCAACAACTGAAAGCTTAAGGACAATTAATCAGCTTTGCATCTTGTTGGGTTTATGTGTTGCATTTTGTCCTTCATCAGAGTGACCAGGCTAGGAAGGTTTGCCTCCTTTCGTGCTACACCTCTTCCCTCCCTTCTCTTTCTACCTCCTCACAGGTTTTTTTTGTCCTCCATTTTCTCAAGGCCAAGATCCAGCAGCAGAAGCAAAGAGAAGAACTCTGAACATGCAGGTAGTTACAGGGCATGTCCATCCTAAAATGGACATTGGAATCCTGGCTCAGGGGTAGCATTGAGAAAGGTTAGTTGAAAATCATCCTGTTTTAAATTTCTTTGAATTATTTTCAGTTCCTTGATGGGCTCAGTGGACTCTCCCAGAGCCCAGTCCCTTGGAGTGTACTCTGCTGCTGCAGTTTAAATTCCTCCAAATGTGAAGTGTTGGGCGGCAGGAGCCCCTGGAAATGCAGCCCTGAAAAGAAAACATTCCTCTCCGTCTTGCACATGGCTTTTATCTCCATGCAGCCTTTCTAGTGTTACAATTAGTAGAGGAAAAAGAAGGCATTTAGCATTAAATGAGAAATATTCCCTCTCCTTCCTCCTGCTTTTTAAGGAGAAAACCTTTCCTTGGGGCAATTTCTGAGCTGAACCCTTTGAGATCTGAAGGAGATTCACGGAAATTGCCTGGTTTTGCACTGAGAGAAATAGGGAAACCTCCTGTGACAGAAAGTCCTTGTGGATTTTCTAGTTAAGGAGGAAGAGACATTCAAATGGATGCAGCCTATTTAGGGTCTGAATTTGTCATCCTCTGACAGCACAAGCCCAAAGCCACCCATGGCAGGTTCATGATGACAAATCTCTTGCCCGACTCTCTCTGTGTCAGTGTTGCAGGCTGAGACTGGGGGAGGAGATGCCGTTTGCCTTGTCGCCCCATCCCTGCCATGCCTGATCCTGACAAGTCGAATTGTGCCAGACAAAATACGTTCTCTAGTGCATCTGTGTCAGCCAGTGCCTTCAAGTTGAAAGCCTCAGTCAAAGTCTGTTGTCGTTCCTTTCCCATCTCTGGATGTGTAATGTAAGGAGAGATAAGACTTGAAGAAACATTTTTGCTGATGCAGAAAAAGGTATAAGATCCTCTGGACCCTTTGTTCTGGGTTAGTTCTGCCAAATCCTGGGTACAGCCGCTTTGGAATGACTCCTAAATTGCTGATATGCAGCTGGAGTACTTAATGCAGCTAGGGAAAAGTATTGCTCAGTAAGTAAGGTGACATTTTTGCTGGATTAATTCTGGACTGGAAATGAGCTATATCATTAAACCTTACCTCTCTCTCCTTTATTACTGACCTTATCATTCTACACGGAAAAAAAATCCAGATTTAAATAAGGTATTCTTTTTTTGCTGTCTGGCTGCCAAATGATTTTATCATCTGTGGAGCCGTGTAAAGAATAAGTTTTCTGAGCTTTAACAGCTTTGTTGAAGAGTATTTCAGAATGACTTGCTCTTGCTATTTCTGTTGTGGAAATTTTGAATTGTCAGGAATTTCTATGTTCAGAAATGTTTTGAGGCACATCATGTTTGTGGGTTGTTTTTGGTGTGTCCGCAGGAACAAATGCAGGAAGTAAACCTCTGTAACAATGAAGTAGAAAAGTGGCACATTTGGATGGCC
Organism: Rhabdornis inornatus; assembly: GCA_013397075.1. NCBI lineage: Eukaryota > Metazoa > Chordata > Aves > Passeriformes > Rhabdornithidae > Rhabdornis > Rhabdornis inornatus. The sequence goes on from VWZS01006127.1 coordinate 5,341, forward strand.
AGTTTGTTTCCTACATAAATAGGCTCGATGACTACTGGAGACATCTAGTGGGGCGTGCAACGCTTCTTTTACCTGTAACACATGGTGCCATTGTTTGTGTCGCAGCATTTCCTTTTTTATGAAGAGAAGTAAAATATAAACAACCAACAAAACTCAACCCAGAACTGAGTGGGAGTTACAGAAACAAAGGCCTTGAAAAGTAGCTTTTGAAAACAATTACTTTCTAGGTGTGATTGTCAAATTCTGGAGACCGCTGTGGGTTGCCAACTGTTTGGAAGGGAAGAGATCGTGTAGCAGTGGATGGGCAACAAGCAACACATAAGCTAAGTAGTAGAAGCTCTCTCTCCTGGCTTGCCAGCTCCATACTGATTAGAGGAATTAAACTGAAGCTAATTTCTTGGAAAATGAAAAGAAAGTGATCGTCTATGTAATTAAAAAAACCCTTGAATGCCCCACCTTTCGGATGGTTGATTTTAAAGGTGGGAGTTCAACCATCTCACTTCTTCCCTTGTATCTGAACTACAGCTTCTTCTAGAGACACAATGTCAAGGAAGAAGTGGATAGACACCTGGTGTAGGGAGGGCCCCTGTGCAGCCTCCCCACCCAGGTGGCCTTTCTGCCCTGCCTGGCTGCAAGGATGATGTTCAGACCTCCCACCCTCCAAGTCTCGCCTTAGCCTCACCTGGCACGCCCTGCCAGATTCACCTGCTGGCAGGTAAAGAGCTCTTAATAACACTGTGCTACTTAAACCTACATTGAGATGTAGCTCTGTAGTGGTTCACAATGAAGCAGATTGCCTGCTTTGTCAGTGCCAGCCCAGCTGACCCTTCAAGGGACTGTACTGTATCCCATGCACATTTTGCCTCCAAGAACACCTTGAGCTTGCTCAAACGTGGAATAAATAGAAGAGTAATAAAATGGACAATTGATCTGGTCGCTTTGGAGGAGATCCTCATGGTTTCGCATATCAGCCCTGTACCTCATGCTCCCAAGGCTTGTTTCTCATATCAAACATATCGAAAGAAAAAACTCAGATCCCATGTTACATTCTGAATGAAATTGCTTCATTCAAAGATCATTAAAAATTCTTATGACAGGAACAGGACAAATCCCCTCCAACCCTCACTTGCAGTTTTCCTGGATTTCTGCAGCCTTTTCTGAAAAGCTGCTGTAGGCAGTGTTTGGAGTTGGTTTGGGCCTTTATGAAAGGTGTGTGGAACAGTATGCAAGGTTCCTGTAGCAGAAAGCTGTGCTTCTTGCCTCAAAGAGTAAATGCTTGAGGAAGCAAGTTTGCTGCTCCAGAAATTCCTCAGATCAGTCAGTTCACCTGTAACAGAACACGATTTGGGATATGTAATCTCACTTGTATTTATTGTACAGAAAACTACAGGAGCAATTCTTGTGAGCTGTGTGTCCAACCTAAGTGACCTTGCCACAAAGAACTTGGAAAAGTGAGAAGAGATGGAATAGTAGCACAAGGATCTGCATTGTGATTCTCCCACAGGCCTGAGGAAATGGTCCACTTCCACTGGGCCACGGCTTTTTATCCTACATCAAAACTTCATGCTTCAGATTGTGGTGGTGAATCCCCCCTGGCCTTGTTAGGCCACACTGTGATCTGAGAAATGCTTGTTAGGCCTTGGCCTTGCTGAACAGCCCCTGGGCTCAGCTCCTCTGGAGCTTATCAGAAACATGGAGTGCTCCCAGGAACTTGTGCTGTCTAATGAGCTCCTGGGGTTTCTGATGAACAGCCTTGGAAACTACTTTTCTTGCCTGGATAGCATAACATCCTTCTTCTCACATTGCCAAAGACAGGGTGCTGACCCAAAGTGTGGCCATGAGGAAGCATTTTATGGCTGAGTCCCACTCTCTTGTGGCCCATAAACAGTGGTCCAAATGGAGGCCCTTGGTGCTCTCCTGGACCACAGTGGCTACCAGCAGCAACCTCCCTCGGAGTGGGGCCTCTCAGAGCCAGCAAGCTCTCAAGTTTGCTGCACTCACAGGATTGCAGATCAACAATGGATCCTGGGCTGATACCCCCTCTCCTGGAGGCTCCAGTTTAACTACTGTTAAGCTTGAGTACTGTTGAGCTTTTAGACTGTATTCCTTTTTATCCTTGTCCTTTCTGTCCCTTTGTCAAATGCATGTAAACACATACACACACACACACACACACACACACAGATAGTTCTCGGTTCATTTCTGGTTTGTTTGACTGCATTTTGTTTGTTGCTTTTTTTCTTTGTTGTGCTTTAACTGACTAGCAAGTACTAGTGTTAATGTTGCCAACAAATTTTGTAGAGCTGTTGCTTAATATTCAGTCTGGTTTTTCCTGATAAACTTGCCTGTGAATTTTTAAGCAATCTCTTGTTTGTAATAAGCCTTGGGAGCATGAGGTACTGGGTTGACATTGGAAAGCCGAAGAGTCATTCCAAAGTGACAAGTTTAATTGTCCATTTTATTACTCTTCTGTTTATTTCACTCTCATTAGCCAAGCCAAGCTTTTCTTGGAGGCAGAATGTGTGTGAGATGCACTACAGTATTATCCCAGAGCTCTAGGATGAATGCCACCCAGGAGTATAAATAGATTTGAGGAACCCTTGTCACTTCTTCTTGGCATCACAGTCCACTCATCTTTCTACAAACAAATTGTAAACAACTCTGTTGGACTGCTGTCCTGGGTAAATATACATACAAGTGCTTTTCCAAAGCAGTGCATCTTTTCCCACAACCACTTCTTACCTATGAAATTGTGATTGAAGACACCTCTGAACGAGATCTGTGTGAGATTGCAAAGGAGCAAAGCTTTGGTATTTGGGAACACTTTTCTTTGTTTCTTTGCTCAGGCCTTTTTTGAGCACAGACGACATCTAGGTGGAAAACTTTTGATTATACTGCATCTGTTGGATCCAGTGTCCCCCAAACATGTCAACAGGTGGGCACATTGTAATGCCAAGTCACAAACAGCAGCACAAATGACACAAAGAAAACATGGCATAAGAGGAAGAGGAGAGGCCCAGCGAGGAAAGGATATGGTGAAACACCACACCAAGTAAGCTGCATTCCTGTAACCACAGGACATCTCCTCTAGGCTAGTAGGTCCTGGTCTCGGATTCTCTGCTTGTATTTTGTAAAATTTAGTTTATTTAAAATTGGAAAAAAACCTACAAAACCTGTCATCAAAATAAAATACGTACAGTTAAAAAAAAAACCAAAATTTTACAGATGCAGTGAAAACCAATTTATTCAAACCTACAGCTAAATATCAGAACATATGTACATCTGTAACTATAAAGCCTAATGCATAAATTGTATTCTTCAATCACTCTATGGGCAGGTGGCAGCTTCTTCCTGAGCTTGGAGGAAAGACTTCTTTTGGACAGGAGGCAAGGACTTTGTGGGTACGGAGACATAGGAATGTCCAGAGAAAACTTCTAGGTAACACTGTAGCCAGTCAGGTCTTCGAAAGGGAAATACATCGTGTAACAGAGGCTGCAATGCAAACATAAAACATCTAAAGCTCCACATTTCCTGGAAACTTCTAAATAGCTGTACAGGAAACATGCTCCTGCCAGCAGCCACCTGAGGCAGGCCATGGGGAACACCCTGACCCACTTGCACAGAGCTACCAGGGGAACACCCTGGCCTCTGGGCTGCCCTGGGACAGCAGGGAGCCCAGAGCCCTGTGCTTTCCAGCAATGGGTCAGCTGCACATGCACCCTCCTGCTTCTCTCCCTGCCCCACAGCTCAGCAGCCCTACAGCTCCACGGGGCACTGGGAGCAGCACAGCTCATGGCAGGGGGCACCTGCAGGGCAGAACTGTTCCCTGGCAATGTGCACAGGCTCTCTAGGCTGCCACAAGACCCTTCCTCCTGACAGAGAGCGGCCCAACTCCCGCCTTACCTCTGTGTGAGCCCGAGCCATGCTTGGCCTTCACCTTGTCCTCAATTTGCAGTTGCTTCAGGCCCCCCATGCCATAACTAGGAAGGCCAGTGGAGAGAGCAGGGTTAGATTTGCACCCTTCTTTAGTATTTTGTCTTTTTTGGAACAGCTGAAAACTCAAATCCGGAGGTGTCTGTTGGAGTCAGTAAGCTGGGGGTCTCTCTGAATTCTTCAGAGAGACATCAGAATGCAGGGATTGAATTAAAGCCATTGGATGGATTGAAGTATGTTAAGCCCCTCACACATAAAGCAGAGGTAAAGGTTTAGATTGTAGCATAAGTGAGTAAGTAATTGAAATAAGTTTCCAGTGCTTTTAGTGAGCAAAAGGTCTTGGATGCCTGAGAAGTAGTACATGTTCTAGTGAAGGTTGAAAAACATACTAGTGTTTCCTTAGAGGCTCCAAGAACCTAGCTTCAGACATAATAGAGTTAAGAATATTGCTTACATTTTTCTGTTAGAACAAGATAGGCCATGAATGTAGTTTGTACGTTGCCTGGCATGCTGAGAAACTAGAATTCTAATAGGGTAAGAAGTAGTGGTCCGAGTCTGGTCTGAGTTTGCATCTTAGCTTGTTCGTAAGTTTCTATAAAAGAACAGGCTCGGGGAGAGCCATTGCTTTTTGCCATTGCTTTTATGCTACTGCTTTTGCTTTGCTTTCGCTGCTGCCACCAACACCGAAGAAGAAGATAGGAGCTGCCCGGCTCCTCCGGCCCTGCTGAAACCACGGGGAGCTTCTGCTTCTGTTTGGGACTCTAAGCTAGAACTTAGCATGGACTTTTTTGTCTGTGACTTTTGCTTTTGAGACTGATGTGCTTTTACACTAAATAACTTTATAGCAACTATTAGCTGCTTTGCTTTTTAAAGAAGAACATAGCCCAACAGTGTGGGTGCCCAAGAGGCACCCGGAGGACTGCAGGTCTGCACAGGTGTCCATCTCTGCACATGGCCAGCTTTCTGGAGAACATCAAGCCTTCACCAGCCCAAAATGTTGGACAGGTTTTCCCGCACATGTGGAGGTTGGCTGGCAGCATGCTTCTTCAGCTTGGTGCCCATCACCTCGTAGAGGGCAGAGGCAAGCCTGGTGACCACAGTGTGGACATTGGCACTTCAGACGGGCAGCGCCTTGTTCTCCAGGAAGGACTAGAGCATGGGCAGGACGTAGTGCTGGATGACTTCAGTGCTCCTGGAATACACCCATTCCACAAGCACTGCTGGGAGAGAGACACAAGCTTCTTAACCACCAATCTTAATGCAAACAAGGATCTACCTCTAGTTTGGCTTCTTGGAAGCATCTCTGGCTAAAAGCAGCAAAATAGCACACAGAGCCCCATGATCCAGAAATGGCCATAGCAGCTGATCCTCCCCAAAACAGAACCACCAACCCCCCATGACTAATTTCTCCAAACAGAGCCTTGTAACTGTGGCAGAATTTGTACCTTTACTACTTCATTTCACATACTGTTTCTGCATGAACAATGACTGAAATGTCAACTTGCCTTATTTTTACATTTAGAAATGGAATAAAGACACTGAAGATTTGGAAATGCACTGTAGAGAGGCAATTGAGAGATTTCTAATAAAAAGGGTGATTCCATTTTTGTGACCCTTGATGTCAAGTGCCCAAAGTCTGATCTGGCTCTTCCCTTTTCACAGTGGCACACAGCAAAGGGCAGTATTAGACCATACTTCAAAATGCCAGCCCACCAGAGATGGATGCTGCTTGACAGTTGGATTAGAAACATCAGTGGCTAGCTGGTGTCTTTGACCGAATGCTTTTGTGGCTTCCGACAAACAACTGTTTCAAAACTCAGCGTGTCTTAGATAATTTCCCAGACCCCTTTGCTGTGGCATTTGTGCATCTCCATATTTTAATGGCATTTCCCTTCCCAATGTTAATGGCATTTTTCTTGCAATGTGCACTGAAATAGCAGAATAGAGAGAGAAAGATGCTACACAGGGGACTGAAATTTTACCAAAACCAGAAGTATTTTCTCGCATTGTCTCTGAAGCCTGATCCCTGCTCATTTTCTGAACTGAACTGTATCAAACACAGACAAAAATGTACTACCAGCGGGCTCCTTGCATGGCAGATTTGGCTGAGAGATCAAACCTTAAAGTGGTCTAGAGACCATTCTTATTTTCCGATCAGGCAAAGTATTATGTAGTAGCCATTTATTATTCTGTGGTGGAAGAGACTTCATTTTCTCTATGCTGGTAATCCACCAGCATTAAAACAGCTCCTGAAAGTATCCCAGACTAATTCTGCTAAGCGGGAAAAGGGTTATGGTACCCATTTTAAAATGGGAGTTGTTTTGAGTTTAAATGCAATTAAAGACTTTGGTCATATGGAAGTTGAGAGTAGAAGGAGGTGTCTGTTCCCACTAAATCTGAGAGAACATTTGCTCTTTCTAAAGTAGTCCTAATTTATGCTTAATTCCTTCTTATCAAAATAACTGCAAAACTAAATTCCCTATTCCTGGAGATCTAGTTTATTCAAGTGCTCTTTAAGGGGCCTTTGACATTCCCAATCCACTGAACATGCCCTTTCAAGAAGCCTGATGAAGACACAAGGTGTATTAACCCTTGCATTTAAAGATGCTGTCACACTTAGCAGTGGATTTAGCCCCAATTAAAGCAAGGCTATAAATCATCTTCTCCAGTATATGTTGAGATGATAATTTTTCTATTCCTTGGCTGTCGCTGACATAGCAAACTCCTCCAAGTAATCAATTATCAGCTGCATTTGTAGCATTTTGGATAGCACTGACACAGGAAGACACTGTTTGCCTACCCCAAAATGCTCAGTCTGCTGCCACTTCAACAGCACGGGCAGGGAGCCTCAGCACTCTGCTTCTGCCCCTCTGCCCCCAAAGGCTGCCTTGCACCAAATTCATACCTTTAATATGTGTGTTGAGTTTTGATGTAAGCTGTGACCCCCAGACACTGCAGGGTTCAGCCTCAAAACTTTCCAAGACCAAAACAAGAATTCTGTGAGGACAAAATAAATTATCCCCTGCAACAGCACTTGCCACCGTTTTCCCTAAAGGGTCACAGATGTCCTTGAGCTTCCAAGAGAGGAGCCAGCCAGGGTATTTTTAGCCCCTCCCTTTCCTGGAGGTGGGTTCTGAGATGCCTCAGTGAGAGTTCAGCCCCCAGGCCGAGCACTGCCCCCATCTCAGGTACTGCACACCTCTGCAGCAGCCAGGGAAAACCTGCCAAACACACCTGCCATGGGTANCCAGCCAGGGTATTTTTAGCCCCTCCCTTTCCTGGAGGTGGGTTCTGAGATGCCTCAGTGAGAGTTCAGCCCCCAGGCCGAGCACTGCCCCCATCTCAGGTACTGCACACCTCTGCAGCAGCCAGGGAAAACCTGCCAAACACACCTGCCATGGGTATTGGGCAGGAGGGACAAGCTCAGCACCTCCACATTTGGAGCAGCTACTCTACTGTCTATTCACAGGCATTCCCTGTAAAGGGAATTCCCTGTAAATACTCCCTGGGAAGACCTCTTGGCTTAGAAGGAGAGGCCATACCTGTGATACGCTCTGTGACACCCAGCAGAACTTGGCCATTCAGTTGACTCCACTGGTAGCTGAACTCCTTCATCAGTGATACTTTATCTACAAGAGAAACACACGTTTCTGCTCACTCTTCTGAGGTCATAGGAGAAAGGAGAGTGGGGAGGGAAAGGGCAGGGGCAACCCCATTTTATAAAAGAAAGCAAATTCCTGCTGATTTCTGAATCCTTTTCTTCTTTCCTTCCAGCCTACTTGGGGGGGGGTTAAATTCCTGAAGAAGACATCTCCTTTCACATTTGTAAATGCAAAATTTTTCTGCTGTACCAGGAGCTATGTTAAACATTTCAGATCAGGGACCTCAAGAGTTCAATTACATGTAAGCAGTGAAAAGGTTTTGCATTCCAGAGCAAACAGGAAGAAGCCCAGACTTGGGACACAGAAGGCACTGAGTCAGGCAGTTCATGAGTTCACAGAGCAGCTGAGGTGGAGAAAGTGGAAACTCCCTTTGAAAATCTGCCTCTTCAACACTCCATTTTTCAGGCATATTTCCCCAGTGCAGCATTATCAGAAATTACATAAATTTCTGCAGCAAAGGAATTTAGAACAGCCCTTGCCTGTTGTCGTAGTTTGACCTGG
>VWZS01006128.1:2282-29107 GCA_013397075.1 Rhabdornis inornatus
AACCTGGAGAAGATGTGCCGCACACTGGAAGACCAGCTGAGTGAGATTAAGACCAAGGAAGAAGAGCACCAGCGCATGATCAATGACCTCAATGCTCAAAGAGCTCGTCTGCAGACAGAAGCAGGTGAGACACATATCTACCTGTGCAGGTCAATAATGTCTCAGAGTTATTGCAAAATTACTCTTCTGAGCGTATGGTCTGTCCAACACACTTTGTGTCACATCTACTGTGAAATGCTTGAAATGGGATCATAAGTTTCAGCATGGACTGCAAACTCTCTGTTTTTATATCTTCAAATGTTAGCAGTTTCACAATCAATGGCATTAAAACTGCTGTGTATGTGCAAATTTTCTCAGGTGAATATTCACGCCAGGTGGACGAGAAGGATGCTTTGGTTTCTCAACTGTCAAGAGGCAAACAGGCTTTCACCCAACAGATTGAGGAACTCAAGAGGCATCTGGAAGAAGAGATAAAGGTGATTCCTCCTCTCAGAGGTGCTCCAGATACCATTATGAGATAGGAAATCTCATGTAATTTGGTGCAAGTCGTCTCATGCTAACTTCTACCTAGAGTTTATCTGCTATTCCTTTTTTTCAGTCTCAGCTTCTTTCCTTGTTGAGTGCAGGGTTGTCTATTTGCATAGAAGCATAATCCAGTGCCCAGTTTGTTATTAAGTCAGATTTCCTGGGATATTTCTGTTCCATGACCCAATACCCTTGTTGCTTCAGGCGAAAAGTGCCCTGGCTCACGCCCTGCAGTCTGCTCGCCATGACTGTGACTTGCTCCGGGAACAATATGAGGAGGAGCAGGAGGCCAAGGGGGAGCTGCAGCGAGCCCTGTCCAAGGCCAACAGTGAAGTGGCCCAATGGAGAACCAAATACGAGACGGACGCGATTCAGCGCACGGAGGAGCTCGAGGAGGCCAAGTATGTGGGGAAAGTGAGGAAGGCTAGCAGAGATTAAGACCAGAAATTCCTGGAGACCACTGTGACATTGTTGGGGAGAAGTCAGTGTTCTCCTTAGGGTTGGGGCGAAAGGAGAATAGCAAATAAATTTTGTAATGCATGTGGTGAGGGAGAAAAAATCACAGGCAAACATGTAGAAGACAGGGACTGGCAGAGAGACACAACATACTATGTAGAAAAATGGAAGAGGAATGTGGACCACAGGCTGTGAAATACCTAACCCTGCTCTTGGAAAAAGCATGGCAGAATTTAATTGCTTGATGACTGTGAGCTGCACTTAACAATGAATTTGTAAATATATCCTGTTGTGAAAGGCGCATCAACCACATGACACAACTTCCCCTTTTGTTTTAAACCATGTGATATTTTAACACAGGAAGAAGCTGGCCCAACGTCTGCAGGATGCAGAGGAACATGTTGAGGCTGTCAATGCCAAATGTGCCTCCCTGGAAAAGACAAAGCAGAGGCTGCAGAATGAAGTGGAGGACCTGATGATTGATGTGGAGAGATCCAATGCTGCCTGTGCTGCTCTGGATAAGAAGCAGAGGAACTTTGACAAGGTCATTTGGCCACCAGCACCAGCACTCCTGGCCAGAGCATGCCCCTGTGATGGCCACAGCCCTACTCACAGCCCCTTTCTCTGCAGATCCTGGCAGAATGGAAGCAGAAGTATGAGGAAACGCAGGCTGAGCTGGAGGCCTCCCAGAAGGAGTCGCGCTCTCTCAGCACGGAGCTGTTCAAGATGAAGAATGCCTATGAGGAGTCCTTGGATCACCTGGAGACAATGAAGCGGGAGAACAAGAACTTGCAGCGTAAGTCCCTGGGCCTCTGCTCCTCACTGCCCTTTCTCACAAGCTTCTCTGTCTGTCACATGTAATGACCCTGGGCCTGCAGGGATAAGAACATGCCTGGCCCCTTGATGCACCAGAGCCTTTCTCCATTCTGCTCTGTACCTGACCATGCCGCTTTTCACCCTTCCTTGCAGAGGAGATTTCTGACCTCACGGAGCAGATTGCTGAGCAAGGAAAGGCAATTCATGAGCTGGAGAAAGTCAAGAAGCAGGTTGAGCAGGAGAAATCTGAATTGCAAGCCTCCCTGGAGGAAGCTGAGGTAAAGCCTTCTGTTGTTAATTTTTAGTTACAACACAGTTTGGCTGCTTCAGATAACATTTATGTGATTCTATGCATTGACAATTCAGTGGAGGCATGGGAAGCAGGGTTTCTTCATATCACCAAAATCTTTGAATCCACGAGTATGCTTTTTCCTTTCTTGCAATCTCAGGCCTCTGGTTATACATTATTCTTTAAGATAACAATTCATATAAATTTGTTGACAATGTTCTTTTTATAATTAACTGTGTTTTATACTTTTTTCAGGCCTCCCTGGAACATGAGGAGGGAAAGATCCTGCGCCTGCAGCTTGAGCTCAACCAAGTGAAGTCTGAGATTGACAGGAAAATAGCAGAGAAAGATGAGGAGATTGAACAGATGAAGAGAAACCACCTCAGAATTGTGGATTCCATGCAGAGCACTCTGGATGCTGAGATCAGGAGCAGGAATGAAGCCCTGAGGCTGAAGAAGAAGATGGAGGGAGACCTGAATGAAATGGAGATCCAGCTGAGCCATGCCAACCGCCAGGCTGCAGAGGCACAGAAGAACCTGAGAAACACTCAGGCAGTGCTCAAGGTATGGCATTACAGACCAGGTGCTCCCTGGTTCCTTACACAGCAACAAATATTTCTCTTCTAACGTTCTGTCTTTTCTATAGTAATATGAAAATGGAAAACAAGTAAAGGAGAAGAATACGCCTCCCAGTCTGTGGTATCTCTCTTTCCAGGACACTCAGCTGCACTTGGACGATGCTCTCAGGACACAGGATGACCTGAAGGAGCAGGTGGCCATGGTGGAGCGCAGAGCAAACCTGCTGCAGGCTGAAGTTGAGGAGCTCCGGGCAGCCCTGGAACAGACAGAGCGGTCAAGGAAACTGGCAGAGCAGGAGCTTCTGGATGCAAGTGAGAGAGTTCAGCTTCTCCACACTCAGGTAAGTTCTAGAACTGAAGACATATAACACCTGCAGTACCTAGGGAATTGAAATTACCAATAGGTCTGTTTTCCTTTTGAAATTCTAATATAACAATTAATCTTCAACAGTCTACCATTGCCATTTGTCAGTTATTTGTATTCTTCATATAAAACTGACACAAAAACATAAATAAAAAGAGGTAATTTGATTTTTCTAAAAATGGTGTGAAGCAACTGGAGAAAAAATTTTGCTTTTTTCCTTCATCAGAACACCAGCCTGATCAACACCAAGAAGAAGCTGGAAACAGACATTGCCCAGATCCAGGGTGAAATGGAGGATACCATTCAGGAAGCCCGCAATGCTGAGGAGAAGGCCAAGAAGGCCATCACAGATGTGAGTTGGGTGCTCCTGGCACTGTTGATGATGAATGTACTCTGCCCAAAATATCTCCAGCCCCAAAATGGCTTTGACCCTTTGCTCTGATCAGGCAGCCATGATGGCAGAAGAGCTGAAGAAGGAGCAGGACACCAGTGCCCACCTGGAGAGGATGAAGAAGAACCTGGACCAGACAGTGAAGGACCTGCAGCACCGTCTGGAAGAGGCCGAGCAGCTGGCACTGAAGGGAGGGAAGAAGCAGATCCAGAAGCTGGAGGCCAGGGTGTGTAGGGCTGGGGGTGTGTGTGAGTGAGCGTGTCCTTGGAGAGACATTGCCAGGGAAGCTGCAGGGATGGGCTTGTCCTTGCAGGTGCGGGAGCTGGAAGGGGAGGTTGATGCTGAGCAGAAGCGCAGCGCTGAAGCCGTGAAGGGTGTGCGCAAGTACGAGCGGAGGGTGAAGGAACTGACCTACCAGGTAAGGCAGGAGGGCCCTTGGGCTGATGCACCCTTATTCCATGAAACAGAAGATGTTCCCATGGACTTCAAAGATAAATGCTACATTGTGGCATGTAGAAAGCAATAATTCACTCTTGGCACTTTGCCAACCCTCCAGTCTGAGGAAGACAGGAAGAATATTCTCAGGCTGCAGGATCTGGTGGACAAGCTGCAAATGAAAGTGAAATCCTACAAGAGACAAGCTGAGGAAGCTGTGAGTATTTCTTGGGGAAATAAAAAGCATTGCTTCCTATGGGTGTCACACAGGTGTCCAGGAGACGAATATTAGAAATTTTGAAAATGTCAAAAATCATCAGTTGACGAGGGGAATTTTGTCATCCAGATATACCCCCTAGCACATCAGCATGAAACAAGTGGGAGAATAAGTACAGAAATTATAAATCCAAGGGGAGAAATTGCTCCTCACGTGTGACACAGTCCTGATGAAGGTTGTTGCAGTAGGATCCTGAAAAGGGGAGGATGAGGAGCTCTGTGTGAGGCTGATGTGTGAGCAGTGGTGGCAGGGGGATGGAGATGTGCAGCCCCATTAGGCTGACTTGCAGCAGGAGTGAAACCCCTGTCCTGTGCTCCTCACCCCTGATTCCCTTTCTCCACACAGGAGGAGCTGTCCAATGTCAACCTGTCCAAGTTCCGCAAGATCCAGCACGAGCTGGAGGAAGCCGAGGAGCGGGCTGACATTGCAGAGTCACAGGTCAACAAGCTCCGAGTGAAGAGCCGGGAGTTTCACAGCAAGAAAATTGCAGAGGAAGAGTGAGAATGTTGTGAGGCAGCAAAGTGACCTGAGGGCTGCACAAAATGTGACCCCTCTGTCACTTCCTTCTGCAACAAGGCTTTATAAATTTGTCAGTGTCTAAAGGCCATAGATTCTTTTGCATAAAAAGCAGTAGTTACATTTTAGTTCTGCAGTTATTTAAGTGTTGATTGTGTTCGAACCATTAATATTCAGGAGTAAATTCCTGAATTTTCTGAAGTAACATTCAGAAACTCCAGTACTCCTACTACAGTAAGAGTAATAGGTATGAGAGCAAACAAAAATTTTTACACTGTACTACAATGTTTCCCAGCAATGGTATTGTGATTCAAAGTTAGAATAAGTAAATATTAAATAAATAATGTTCTTTAGCAAGAGAAATTGTAAACCTATGTTTTACAAGTTTACATATCAAAAGGAATTGTTTTTATTTTCTAACACCAGAATTGAGAGCAACTCTGTTAACATAACGCCATAAAGAAATCTCCAAGTCTGATACCGTGAGAATTTAGAGAAGCACTAAACATGGTGTTTCCACCCAGCCAAACAGTGCTTCCAGTCTTCCTTTTGCAGCAATGCATGAGCTTTTTTAATAAGGGAACTGAAAACTGGATGGAAAAAAGTAGCTGATAGACCCTGGCTTTTTTTTTTTTTTTTTTTTTTTTTTTTTTTTTTTTTTTTTTTTTTTTTCATACCACATGGGGTAAGGCTGCAGAATATAATGAGGAAAAGCTGACCATGAGGAAGAGAAGGCAGCAAGGATGTTTCCCACCTCCAGCCTTTCTTGTCAGTGCCCAGGTGGGGGCTGTGCAGCCTGAGCAGGTGGTGAGCCTGGAGAACACAGGTAACATCACCCTGAAGCAAAGAGATTGTGCCCACTGGGACATCACAATGACACTCACATTGGAGTTTCCTTTCTCTGGAATAGGTGTTTAGAGGCAACCTGCACAGCAAGCAGCAGTGCAGCTTAACATACCACTCACTAAACCCTGGCACATCAGGTAGCTGCTGAGGGAAGAATCTACAAGCAGATGTGGGGAATGGTAAATGAGACTTGGCTTTGACTACAGGGACGCTTACAGATCCCTCAGGGTTCTTGGCTATCTCTACACCTCTACATTTACAAGGAGTACTTCAAAGACCTGTGAAACGGCTGGGGAAGGGAGTTGCAGATACTGCACAGCCCTTTGCACTGTCCGGACCAGCCAGTGTATTTGCAGCAACAGTGTTCAGGACAGGGAGGTCCTTCTCCTCCCAAGCACACTGAGGTTTACACCCATAGAATTATTCCATGTTACAACTAAATATGGAAGTAGTTCGCTAGCAGCTAAATATATTTAAAGAAAAGATGACACCCTGTATTGACTTTTGTGTCACTGTAAGTGATGCTCCTCAGAGACATCATCTCTATGTGTGAAGCTGTGAAAACTTCATCAGTGCCAGTGATATCTGGGCAACAAGGAAAAGAAAACCTTGGGTACCTTTTTAAACCTGCTGACAGACTAGAAAATGCCACAACAACTTTGAGGACCATATTTCAATGCCAAAACTCCCTGTTCCCTTTGCACAGTATTACAATCACCCTCCAAAATGAACAAGCTGCTCTGACTGTGGAAGAATCAGAATGCACTTGAAGCACCTGGATCTGTTGGGGCTTCTCTCTCACCTGTAAGAAATGATGGCCTGAGGATTTGTTACTAAATGCTCAACTGATGAAATCTAACATTGCAGGCTCCTTAAGAGAGGCCAGAATTCCAACTGCACAGGTGGGAGAGGGAGGGAAATCACACACACTGCACTGTGCTGACCTGGCCTTGCCACTGGCCATCCTGGAAAGCACGCAGGAGACTTCTTGGAATCAGAGTGGAATGTAAAAGGGATGAGTAAGGAAAACCAATTTCTCGTCACTTTTGATTTGCTGCCTTGGCTGGAGGACAGGAGTCTTTTGCATCAACACACTATTTCTGGAGTCAGGCTGCTTGTGATGTGAAATGTGCTGATGCACAGGTAACTGATCTTGGGAAGAACATGGGCCCATAAGTGGCCTAAAGAAACATCTCAAAGAGAAGGTTTAAAATAGATGCAGCTGATGAGCTCCACTAGAGCTGCTGCCCCCTGTGGACTGTGGAGTTCTCTGACCTTCAACAGCTTGGGCATGGATGGCTTTGTCATCAGCACTTTAAGAAGCACTAAGACATGGAGAAAGTGTTTCTGACCTGAAGACACAGGTTCCCCACAGAGGCTTCTTGCCAACAATTCAACTTTCCTGTTTTCCAAGTACTCATTGTCTATGCCCTCAGCCCACAGTAACATTGCCTTGATCAGAAAGGGCTTTCTTCCCCAATAGCAGAAAATCAGGGGCCAGGGGGTGAAGGACAGAAAGGAAGAGAGAAGCCTAGGAGGGAGAGACAGATGGAGCAGGAGAGGGAGAGGAGAGGGAGACCAGAAAACAAGTGGGTTGGGTAGATACTGTGAGAAAGAAATGGAGAAAGAGAGTGAAACACAGAAAATGACGGAGAAAAGAGAGGAAGGGAGGGAGATACTGAGAAAGGTGAGAAAGAAAGCAAGATTGAGAAGAAAAAATTGAAATGGGGAGCAAGAAAATTCATGAAGAGGAGGGGAGAAAGAGACAGAAAGTAGAGGTGGGAGGAAGGAAGAAAAAGAGAAAGGAAGAGAGCAAACAATTGAGCATCATTTGGGTGTTGGTACCTGACAACCCAACACTGGACTTAACCCTGCTGCTTTTGATCACTGCTCTTGTGAACCCCCTGCCCGCCGACCCATATCACACCCAATACCCTACAACGGGCACCTTGCTAAGAAGAGTAAGAGAGTGTCTTGAGAAACAAATCTGTTCTCTGAATCTCTGCTCTCCTGGCACTGCAGGAGGGGCAGGCAGGCTATGTCTGGTGCCTCCTCACATCCAAAGGCCTCGGGAGCAGTGATGTTAAAAGGCTGAAAACACTCAAGTGGGGCAGCTTGGGAAAACAGAGATGCTTGTGGGGACTGGGAAGGATGAGGAGAATGTGGGACACTCATTGGAGAGAGGAGAGAATGGGTTCACACTGCAGGCTTTGCATGACGTCTGACTACTTTGCATGCTGGTAATGCTTCTAGACACAGAGTCTCAATGTGATGGCAGACACACAAGTCAGTGCACAGAGTATTAGAATTGAAGATAGACAGGAAGTTTTCCCATCCCTAAATGCTCTTGGAAATGTTCCTAATTTCTTCCACATTTTGCATTCCCAAAGACTTTTTAATGTTTGTCACATCCTGAAAGATATCTGCCTCGGTTAGCCAAAAATCTGGCCTTAATGAAGAATAGACTGTGTCCTTGCCTCCACATTGCAGTACAGAACTACTGAAATCAAACAAAGAGATGCTTAGAATTAACACAGAAAAAAATCTGTTTTTCCTAGTAGTGATTTGAGATTGTGAATGAGACCTTGTGGAAGTGAGGGGAAAACAGGAAACATGAAAAACATAATACAACAAAACCCACAATAGTTCTGTGTGTAACTGCCTGAATCTTACTCTCTTGCAGGAGGTGTTAAAACTGATTTTTAGGTCATAAGTGACCATACATGACAATTCTTAAGAAGAATACAGCTACATCTCAGACAAGGATAATATGTATGTTTCTTCAAATCATGGCATTCAAAAGCAAGGTTATCAAAACCAGATACCTTTGTGGCATCTGTTATCTGTCAGTGATTTCAACTGCTCAACATGTTCTCCAATGTTTTCTGGGAGGAGCAGTCACTTTTTCAAAATTGCACTATTTTAGTCACTCTGACTTCCTTTTGATTCAGATCCTTCTCCACCTTCAACTCCTTCTACCACCTGTTGCCTTTCTTCTAGACTGTTCCACCCAGACACCACCCAGCCTGCTCACCCCACACACCTGTTCTGTAACAGGAGCTCCTCAGCTGCTTTGGTGAGTGATGGAAAGGGCATCCTGAAGGTCATGTCCTCACCCAGGACCTCTCCAGATCTCTTCCATGGATGCTTCCTGGAAAGACAGGAGGAGCCTAAGTAACTGCAACTTTGATACTCACTCAGCACCTGCCCAGATGTTGTATTTTTACCTTCTGCTTCACTTCAGAGTTAAGTGATGCTGAGATATCTTTGGGGTTGCAGTTTCTCTCTTCCATCTCTCTCTTCTGAAATACAGAAGTGTGGAACACTGTACATGCTTATGTGGCATATTATGCTATACCATTAATCTATACCATAAATGCATTGAAAAAAATTAACCTGGAAGCAGTCTCAAGAGAGTACAATTAGGAGACGGATCTTCAAAGTCCCTCCCTGCTTTGGTGCATGGGACAAGGCAGTCTTCTCAAGTAAGTTCTAGCCCCAAAAATACTAGATTACCTTTGCCATGGCCAAAATTTCCCTGTACCTATTCTGTATCTCTCCCCCTGAATATTTTTAAGATTCTGGGGTTCTGTTCATCAACCTGTTTTACTCAAAAATCAATTAACCCTTCCAGTCTTCCCTCATATGGAATTCTTGAGCTACATAGCACTGCAACACCACTTTGGACTAGACACTTCCTGCAGGGAAGCATGCATTTCACCAAATCCATGCACTTACAGGAGGAAGGGATTTTAGATTAAGGAAAGTGTGTCCTACCATCTCCAGAGTCCAGTGCCCAGCTGCATCTTAATCCTGGGAAGTGTTGGGATGAGAAGCCTTGCTCTGAATGATCAGTGTTTCAGCAATTCTGTTTCTTTGGCGCTAACATTCCTGGCAGCTCTCGTTTTTCACAGAGGGCAGCAGAAATGCTGCTGCAGCAGGAGCTGAGCATTCTCTGTCAGGGGGCTCATCAGGGGTCCACAGAGCACACTGATGCCTCCAGCATGCCCTGTCATACTGAGAGCATGGCTGACAACAGCACAGGCAAGCTGAAAATCCTATGGGGAATGTTTTTCAAATAGTGTTGCACTGAATAATCCACAGATTTATAAGATCTGCCCACTTTTTTTTTATTTTATTTATTTTATTCTTTTTTTAAAATTTATTTATTTATTTTTTTTCTTTTTCTGGAGAACTTGATGATTTTCATTACTTGTGAATCACAGTTTAGTTTTTTGTCTGACAAGATTCACATCTGGCAGAGCTGAGTATAAAGAAGAAAAAGTACTGTTCATAGCAGGGGAATAAAATTACTTTCATGACAAGATTAGCAGTGGCAGTCTGAAGGCATAATTTTTCTATTGTTGACCATTCACGCTGTAATAGCAACAGTGCTGCACCAAGAATAATTTTTATCAATGTGATTAAGAGAAAAATGATTTTTAAATGAAAGTTGTTTGTGGAGCTAGCTCTAGATTACCAAAAATCCCATGGGAGTAACAAGTGAGTTTTTTGGTTGCAATGAAGATTTCAAGAGCATCTAAAAAGTCAACAGATAATCAGGATATAAAAAAAGCACAGACTTGTTCAGAAAAGCTGATTTTTCACTAGAGACCAATTAAGAATGTTCCTTCTTAATGATGTTAAGCATCTTTTTATACAATAGGTTTTGGAATACATAGAAGAGTAGCAATGCACCAAAATAGAGGGTCCTCATCCAATATTGCTAAATGAATTAAAATCTGAAGAAACTGAATTACTGTCTAGTGCATATAAACAGTGCTCAAATCAATGCCAGGGAAATGGAAATTGCAAAAAAAATACCAGGCTTTAAGAGGGACTCAGGAGTGCCTCTGAGAACATATCCCAGTACTTGTAACTTATATATCAATAAACACTGCTAAATAAGGAAGAAAACATGCTGCAAGTACCAACACAACTTTCATAGAGTAAAACCAAAGTGTGTGCAAAAAGAGATCANCAGGGGTCCACAGAGCACACTGATGCCTCCAGCATGCCCTGTCATACTGAGAGCATGGCTGACAACAGCACAGGCAAGCTGAAAATCCTATGGGGAATGTTTTTCAAATAGTGTTGCACTGAATAATCCACAGATTTATAAGATCTGCCCACTTTTTTTTTATTTTATTTATTTTATTCTTTTTTTAAAATTTATTTATTTATTTTTTTTCTTTTTCTGGAGAACTTGATGATTTTCATTACTTGTGAATCACAGTTTAGTTTTTTGTCTGACAAGATTCACATCTGGCAGAGCTGAGTATAAAGAAGAAAAAGTACTGTTCATAGCAGGGGAATAAAATTACTTTCATGACAAGATTAGCAGTGGCAGTCTGAAGGCATAATTTTTCTATTGTTGACCATTCACGCTGTAATAGCAACAGTGCTGCACCAAGAATAATTTTTATCAATGTGATTAAGAGAAAAATGATTTTTAAATGAAAGTTGTTTGTGGAGCTAGCTCTAGATTACCAAAAATCCCATGGGAGTAACAAGTGAGTTTTTTGGTTGCAATGAAGATTTCAAGAGCATCTAAAAAGTCAACAGATAATCAGGATATAAAAAAAGCACAGACTTGTTCAGAAAAGCTGATTTTTCACTAGAGACCAATTAAGAATGTTCCTTCTTAATGATGTTAAGCATCTTTTTATACAATAGGTTTTGGAATACATAGAAGAGTAGCAATGCACCAAAATAGAGGGTCCTCATCCAATATTGCTAAATGAATTAAAATCTGAAGAAACTGAATTACTGTCTAGTGCATATAAACAGTGCTCAAATCAATGCCAGGGAAATGGAAATTGCAAAAAAAATACCAGGCTTTAAGAGGGACTCAGGAGTGCCTCTGAGAACATATCCCAGTACTTGTAACTTATATATCAATAAACACTGCTAAATAAGGAAGAAAACATGCTGCAAGTACCAACACAACTTTCATAGAGTAAAACCAAAGTGTGTGCAAAAAGAGATCATCAATGCTGGGTAATCCAGTGCTCAGGCTGGAGCAGAGAAATTCAGTGGCAGCAGCAGAAGCTTCCTGCCAGCTCTCTGACTGAGGCCAGAACCATCCCAGTGCAGAGCTGTGCTCAATTACATATAAAAAGATATCTAAAAGCTTATCAAAGAAAACAGAATTTTCCATTGATAGTCGTTCATTTCTCTATTTAGATAACAAAGGTTTGTCCACAAACACAGTGGACAAACTGTTACTTTCACCCCAGGCCTAAGATCTTTCCTAGGACAATAGGATTCAATGTAGGCAGTTCATTCGTGAAGGAAGTTTGAAGTGGAAAAGACACGAGAGACTATGAGACGCCTTCTTTTTGGCATAGTTACTTTTAACTTTGTCTGTTCCTTTATTCAGTTCAGGTACAGTATCAGAAATATCTGTCTTTCTCTACACAGGAGGGAAGAAGTTTGAGATAAGAATTTGCTTAACCAATATTGTTACCAAAACTCCTGACAGACATTATGAGAAATAATCAAAATGTTGGGGTGTGGAGCAGCTTCAAATATCTTCAAATCAATGTTACAAACATTATCAGGTATTCTATCCCAATTAGCCCACGAGAATGACTGGCAGGAAAGGGTTCCCAGCAGAACAACCTCAGAAAGGATGTAGGTATAGGTAGGCCACAGAGAAAGAAATTGAAAAAAAAAAAGAAGACAGAGTCCCAAATTGTGGAGTAAAGTAAGTAAATTAATGCCACCTTAAGAAATAATTTCAAAAAGAAAACATATAAATAAATCAAGAATAGTGAATAAGACTCTCTATGAAATGAAATGTAATAGAAATTAATGGGAGTAGTACAATCTCTGGGCTGAATAGCAGCATAGGCATGCAGTGCCTTTCTGACACCAAGACTGGGCACACTGCAGCCACAGCACAAATATGCTATGCAATTTCTACAGCTAGACAACACTATCTCAAAAGATTTGGGGAAGAAAATCTATTGGGACACCCATATAGGCATGGCTCTGATTTCTGACTCACAGATGTGGGAATGGAGCAGGGTCAAAGTGGACCAATTACTTTTCTCAGTTGAGGAAATGTGCAACGCCATTATTGCACAGTATTTTTGGGATCAAGGCACAAGTCAGATGTCAATACACGTCAAGAACAAACCCTGTCTCCAAATCCCCATCAGGATTCTATACACTAAAGTCAAGTCCAACACAAGGGAGGGAATATGTAACTCCAGTTCATTTCCTCCTTTTCATTATCCCCCCATTTAGCCCTTGCTGAACAATGTGGAAGAGTTTTATCCATATGAGTGACAGAAGCTGATCCACCATGCAGTACAGTTAAGCAGCAGCACACTTGTCTTCTGTTCTAGCAAGGCAAGCCCAGAACAATGGCAAATCTGGTGACAGCTGCAAAAGAATTACTGTCATCAGAGAACTGGAGCTGCTGGAGCCCAGACATACAAACACTTCTGGAAAAAAATCACAGGCTGCAGGTTTCTGCAGGTTTCTGCAAGTTGCAACAAGATGTAACTCAGGAGCTTGAGAAGACAGTATTTTGCACCAAAAAACCCACAGCAAACAAACAAACAAACAAACAAACAATAGTTGTTAATAGACCAGTAAAAGAAAACATTGAAGCACACCCTAAAATTTTATGAATTATATCCATAAACATTGCTTTGTACAATGGCAGTAGGTAATCAAACACAGGTAACCTGAAGAAGTGGGAAAGTCCTCTGATTCCTTCAGACACCCAAGACCTCTCAGAGCTGCCTTTGTACAAGTCATGAGGAACACACCATGTGGCCTGAGGAAACTGGGATCCAGGGACAGCTCATGGGCACATGGAATGTCTGTGCCCAGGTACCAGCAGGTTCCCAGTGTACTTATGAGCATCTTCACTGACTCTACTGGGACCTCATCCTGAACTGCCCAAGGGGAATGCAGCGAGGTCTCTTGTGCCCTCGGTATTTGTGTGAGTGCTCAGTGTGTTTGCCTGGTCTGACATGTGGCCAGCTGTGTATTTCTGTACATATGTGTTGCATATGTGTTCTCCATTGCCTGTGCCTTCTGGGAATTCTTGCTCAGGCTCACTGCTTGGTTGGACCTGGACTTGGATCTCTGTCAGTGCCAGACTCAGCCTTGTTATCTGATAAGAAAACCTCGGTAACAAATCCACCAGGAAAACTGCTGTTAAGGTGGAAAACAGGCAGGCTCTGAGCACTGGGAGACAGGGAGAGGAGTGCTTCCCACCAGACAGCCAATCTGCCAGCTGATGCCCTTCAGCTAGCATGACTGCTGGGGCCTTTGCTGCTCAAAATATTCTGGCAGTGTCTGAGACAACAAGGGAATGACAAACATATTTAGCAAGTTCCTCTGGCTGACCTGGCTGGGAAGGCACCGACCTCCCTATGTCTTTTCTGTATTAGCCACACGTGTTACTTGCTCAGTGCTGACAGGGAGGAAGCTTGATGGGAAGCAAATAGATCCAAATAAAAGGGAGAGAAAACACCAGAATGATGGGGTTGTGATTAAAGTGTCCAGCCCAATATGCCCTCAGAGAACTGTCAGTAAAAGCCTTTTGCCACTGGCAAACCAGGCTTATTTATTTGGGACATTTCCCAGCAGAAGAGATGGCAGAGCATTTGGTTCAAGGCAATAGAAAATGCAGGTGTGTGTGAGAACCCTGTTCATTTCCACAGAGACACAAACTCACACATACACATGATCTCCTGCACATTTATATAGCTTAAAAATGGTTCCCTCATCATCTGCAATTTGACCATTGCAATCCAAGGAACACATTTCCAGCATTTTCTCCTCTGAGACAAACCATTAATTCCCCTTTTCCTTTCTGAGAGACAAAGCTGAGCTGTTATCAGCACCCAGCCTGTGCCATGTCCTTGCTCTGAACTCCTTGCTCTGTGCATACCTCTCTGCTAACACACTGCCTGTGCTGGAAGCACCCTGAATGCTTGGCATAATGTGGAAGCCAATCTTCCTTGTTATGCAGATTAATGGATGCCATGCCACAACCTCTTCCCAAACAACCCAAGTAGCCACTGCATAAGTGGAGTTTTTCCTGGGCCTGTTAACTTTGCTTTGCCACTGGCAGGATTGCTGCATGGACATCTCAGGTGAGGAGTGAGGCAACTGCTGCTTTGGCAAGAACAAACTGCATGAAGCCCAGCACTTTCCCTGTAGCTAAATTCAAGTCACTGACAACCACAGCCCAATATTGTCCAGTCTCTGTGGTACACTGTTGAGTTCCCAATAACACAACTCCTTTTTCTGCAATACTTCCATGACCAGGGAGCACATGCTGTTTTCTCTGGCACTGATGTATCATTCCTGGCTGAACTGAAGGAGGATAGAACTCATTTGAGCATTAAATAGATTGCTAAGTGAAATCTTCCATGACATTCAGATATGCAGTCTACAACTTTCCTCTGTGTTTTTTCTGAGTTAGTGCCTCTTTAGACTCCTGATACTGAAGACTCAGAGAGCAGAGATGATGCTGCAAATGCTTCTCATGAGCCAAACACATGATGATCCCGGTTCCCTATGGAAATCTGCTACCACATAGGATACATTCCTCCTGTTGTATTATACAGGTAGGAGTTAATCCAACAGGACACAAGGACCCTTTTTCTGAAGTTCCACAGTCATGCTTCTACTGCCAAAGGAGGAAATAATTTCAACTCCCAAGCAAAAGTAGAAGTGGACAAATCGCTCTCTCTAGAGCAATTTTTTCACCTAATAAGAGGAAAAAAATTACTCTGTGACACACAGGAATCTCTTCTCTTATCAGAGAGAGCTATGAATGCTCTTTCAAATACATAGGTGAGAATTGGGATGATGAAACAGAAAAAAAGGGGTGAATATGGCCACAGTCGACAGCGTCCATAGTTCTCTGAGGAAAAACTAATCCACCTACACAGTCACACCAAGATTCACTCCCTGGAGGGCTTCAGACTCTGCACAGCAACAGCAAGGCAAATACAGATCAGAAACATTAGAATACCATAAATGGTGTGGGACAGGCATATGTGGGTATGGTTGTGAGGAGAACTATCACTTTAAATAAAATTCTAACGTCTAAAACAAATGTATAAATCCCTGAGTTCTTATATTTGGCCCAGATCATATTCCCTTTGCAGCTGGTGGAGTCAAGTGCTTCAGAGACCTCTAACCTCCCCCTCAAATTTTACAGTGTCAGCGAAAAATTAGATTCTTTCTTCTGAAACCTGACCCCTGAGTGCCCTGATATCAATAGTCTTAAAAATAGGCCCATCAGCTGGGGTCATCAGAGATGTGTTTGTATTGGAATTGCTAAGCCAAGAGATTTTCATACCAAATCAAGTTCCAGTGGGTTTCCCCAACACAGGTGAGTTCATTTTGAGAACCTCATAGGATTTATGTACACTGCAGACAGACAACTTTTTCAACTCTTCAACACTAACATGAATCAGAATAAGGGATATTTTCAAGCACCCTGCACCATCCCTCCCACTGAAAACAGCATTCAGTGTCATCCGACACAGGCATCTGAAATGTCAGCTCTTGAAAATGCTCTGTCAGCCTTGGGGCCTCCAAGCTGAAGAGGAGGCAATCAGCAGAAGTAAGGTCTGTCAAACCTAGACAGGACAATGAAAGGGAGTGGATGGGTTGCTGAACTTCCCTGTACCCAAAGCAGGGGCATCAGGTGAAGTCAGCTGGTGGCCAAGCACAGAGGGACAGGATACTTCAAACCAGCCACTGTTATCTACTCAGATGATCACCACCAACCCAACTGCAGGTTTCCATTAATTCAAAGATCTGCCACAGAAATGCATGGGAGCAGAACCAGGTGGAGACTCCCAATCCCACATAAAACAAAGACATCAAGACATCAAGTCTGGCATATGCCTGAGCCAGGAGCACTTGAGGAAAGGGGTAGTATTTAGGGAAAGCCTCAGCACATCTGCCTGTTTCATACTTCCCATACTGTCCAGCCTCAGCCACCATCAAGCCACTGCCAGGACAATGCTCTGGGCTGGCCTTTGTGTCCTGACATGTCTGTCACAAGAAGCCAAAGGGCAGCATCAGGGCAGGGACATCTCCCTTGCCAAGAGGCCAGGGAGAGCCTGGATCCCAGGTGCTGCTGCTCTGCAGCCAGGACAGCTCTGTTTGCACAGGCAGTGCCAGGCACAGCCACTGCCTGTGGCTCTGGGCAGAGCACAGGGAGGGGGAAAGCTCCTTGCTTCCATCCCATGGGGCTTGAGACACAGTCTTCGATGCCCACTGGGTTCAGGTGCCAATGTATGACCACAGCACAGCTGGGCCTGCTCACAGCTGAGCAAATCCCACTCATGGGCTGCTATGGGCAGTGGGACACACCAGCAGGGCTTTCAGAAAAGCTGCTGAAGTTTATCACAGATTCTGCTTTTTTTCTTCAATGCCTGGCCCATAACCTCAGTGTTAAAGCTGTCTGGCAAGATACCAGCTAACGTAGTGAGCCATGCTATTATTGCACATTGTCTGTACCACAATCTGCAAAGTCAGGCAGCAATGCCTGAACCAGATGTGTGCTGCTTCTTCCCTAAATAGAAGAGCTTTGACTTGCTGCTCAGCCTGCTCTCTAGCTAGGATCACGAAATCATTCGGAACAGCTGAGATTTCAAAGCTGTTCAATGGTCACCTAATCCAACACCCTACTCAAAGCAAGACAGATTAATTCAGGTTGCTCAGGACTTGTCCAGCCACATCCTGAACACCTCTAAACATGGAACCTGTCTGTATAACCTGTTCCTGACTTGGATCACTGCCATGGTAAAAACAATTTTCCTTATATCTAATTTGAATTTCCCACATTCCAGCTTGTGCCCATTCTTTCTCACTGTATCAGGTAGCTGTAGACAGTAAGATCTCCCTTGGGCCTCTTCTTCATCAGATTTAATAACTACATTTCTTTTAGCTTGTCCTTACACATCATGTGCTCCAATCCCCTGACCTTCTTGGTGGTGCAAAGACTACAAAACAGTCTTCAGAAAACAAATTCTCACTCAGGCTTATTTGTGACCGTGTTATGTTCTTGGCAGTTTTACAGTGCTTTTTTAAACAGCTCTTCAGACCAAACACTCTTTTCTTCCACTGGAAAAGTGTTTTCTCATGTATTTTTTTTCACTGACAGGTTTGGTATTGACTACCCTTCACAGACAAACTGGGTTTTGCTACTTCTTAAGTCAGTGGTTTCTAGATCACCTTTTTTCATGCACCAAGACAGGCTTTTAACCCATTTGTGTCATGCCCTCACAGCCCCTATAGAGTGGGAAGACAACTCTGTGAGCAGCATGGGAAGAACACTCCTTCCCAGCACCTGGGGCCCCTCAGTGATGGTGAGTGTGTGGAGCTGGGTGGCAGGAATACACGTGATTTGTGATCCCACTCAATATTGCAATCACTCTGTTGTGCTTGCATTGTGACCCAATCACACTGGTGTGTCATTGTGCTGAATCGAAACCACAAGCAACATCAAACATCTTGAAATAAGTAAATTTGGTGCTAAACATTAAAAACCCTTCACATGCTGAACATCTAAAACGACTAAACCTGGTCCCTGTCATAATTTCGTAGGATGTGCTCACCTATGGATTTGTTGTGGGAGGCAGGTGAGAGTAGGCTGCTTCTCACAGCAGATAAAAAGGAATTAGGCTCTGGCTTGACTTTTACAGAAGAGCTAATGACATTGCTGAATCTGTATGGGAGGCAAATCCCTCTGGAAACTTATGTCAGCAGGAAAGAATGAGAAAGAACTAACAAGAACTTGATAAAAGCCAAGAATTCCAAAGCACTGTATTCCAAAGGATGCCATGAGGAATGCTGACCACATAGTTCGTTTTATCTGAGTTTATCTTCAACAGATCATAAAGCAGCTGAGAAATGTCACAGCCCGTTTTTAAATTTCACTCGGATTGGCAAATCTAAATAATTTAGTCCTGCTCCCACTTTCTAATATACTACCTTGCTTGGACAAGAAGTAGGGAAGGCAGTGTAGTAAATTGTCCAATTGTCCTAGCACACCTACTCAGATAGCTATTTTTGTCTTTGAGAAAGACGTGCTCTTTCCAATTAGCCCGCAAAGAAGGATTTTCACAGTAACTCAAGATGAAATCATGCGTTGAAGTGAGAAGGTGTGAACAAGCTGCAGATTTGCAGGCAGATGGGAGAGGGCAGGGAGGAGGAGATGGACAATGCAGGTTTTTTTGTGGATCTCAATAAGAAAAGTCCAATAAAATCCAGCTTAATAAAACAGCCAGTTGAATAAGATAGTGTTGTGAATGGTATTATCCAGTTTAGTACTCATTCTGAAACCATGGGCCCGTCCCCCCTTCCCTCCCCTGCAGCATATAGGAGAGGGGAATTTGAGGCATAAAAGGCAAAGATCAGAGATTGAGATAAGGACAATTTACTGGAAACAGCAATGAGATAAGAAAAGAACAGTAACAGCAAAGATACTAATGACAGAGAGTACAAGAAAAGATAGGATTCACACAGAAAACAATCCCTGACAATACTGGATGGCTCCCTCAGCCACCTGTACTCTACTGGAAGAGACCCCTTCTCCTCAGAAGAGACTCCTTTCCACCTCCCCCAGCAATGATGTGAGGTGGAACAGAACAACCAGATTCTGAGTAAATATCTTCAGATGCTGGGAACCCCAGCTCCAGATGGGCCCAGGATGGGTTTTCTCATGGTGCACCACACAGATCCAGTTTGTGGAGGTTTCTTGTTTTCAAGTAATTCATGCCACTACAATCATTTTTAAAAACAATTCTATTCATAAAGGATGTCCACATCAGAGCTTCTTTTTGCACTTTTAGATACAAGACTATGCAGGTGATACAAAAACATTACAGAGAGGGAGATGCCTGCAGGGATGATCTGGCTGAGTGTGCCCTGCAGCTAAGAGATGTGTGATGCACAGCACAGCTCTAGGGTGGTGCAGGATGGGCAGCACAGCTCATTGTGGGCCTGGGCACGCTGGGGTTAGCTGTGATGCAGATCATTGACTTCTCCATGTACAGTGGTCTCCTGGTCAGGATTGAGACATTCTACCCCTTGATACAGACACAATTTACCTTTCGCATAGATATTTTAAGTTAAAGCTTACATTAATAACATATGGAATTCTAAAGTCCACAGTGCAATGACCAGCTGAGTAGGCATCACCAACTCCTTGAAAACATTTGTCTTACACAAGGCTTCAAAGACAAATGGTCTCTAATAAGAGTCACTTTTCCACCCATGACCCCAAATCAAATCCCTGGCACAGACCTAAGATGTATTTTTCACTGAAAGTTAATTGTAATTGAGGACTATGAAAATCAACAAATACACACATCTTTGCAGCATGAATAGTTTCTGTAATGTGATAAAATCAACACTATTGCACCCCGAGCCTAATATTAATGTGAAGGATAGCATGTAAGAACACAAAAAACGCAGAAACAGCACATCCAGCTCTGGGAAGCAGCCAGTGAGCCAGGAGATAAAAAAATAAAAGACATGGGAAAGATATATCCCAAGTATCCCTGGCAAAATGCATCAGTAAATAGGATGGGTGGTCATATCTCCACAAGCTGCAGAAGGCCTAATCCTGGGACAATCCATTGGACAATCCAATCCAACAATCCAATCCAATCCAATTCCATCACACCTAGATCTCTCAAGAAGTGTAAAATGTCCATCAACATTTCCTACATTCTGCTGTACTTTCATTATCTGGTTTTGTGGTATATTGGTCAAGTTTCTGAATTAACTTGCCAGACTTATTCAGTGGAGGCAAAATCTTCATGGAAACTTATTTCATTTACACTGAATGACAAGAAGATGATTGGGAATCCTCAGCAGAAGAAATAGTACCTGATCAAGCTTTCTGTGATGAAATTATAATTTTAGTGAATCAGAAAAGAGCAGTGTCTGTTTATGAGTTTGACCTTAGTGAATGGTTTCTTTTGATCCTGTGTTCTATCTTGTCAAATTAGAAGGAGCAGGAGAAGCTGCTTCAGGCACTGGGGCAGAGACTTCCTTGCAGCCTGTGGAGAGGACCTCTGTAGCCCACTGTAGAGAAGATACCCACATGCAGCTGCAGGACTCAACACTGGAGGAGATGGTAATTTCCTGGTGGAATTGCAGCCCATGGAGAACTCATGTTGGAGGAAGGGAGAAGTATGAAGAGGAAGAAGCAGCAGAGAGAAGCTGTTATGGAATCACTTCTACTTCCCATTCTCTACCTAACTGGACTGCTGGGAGATGGAGGAATCAGAAATGAAGAAGTGAAGCTGAGCCTGGGAAATCTTGGGGGAAAGGTGTTGTTTTAATTTTTGTTTCACAAACTAACTGTGTTTATTTTAATCAGCAAAAATTAAATAAGTTTTCCTCCAGAGTGGAAACTAACAAATGGCAGTAACTGGTAAGCAGACTCCCTGTCTTCATGTTGAGCTATGAGCTTTTCCATCCTCCTGTCTCCCTATCTCCTGTCAAGGAGGAGACTCCAAGGCCAACTTCCTATCATCATGACCTTTCTCTGTGGTATGCTGTGACCAGGGGCAAAAGACACAAACAGAAACACTGGAAATCTCATTTAAATATAAGAAAAAATAATTTAACAGTGAGGGTATTCAAGTGCTGGAATACCCTCCATTGATGAGATAGGCAAAACCTGGTACAAAGTTCATGTTCCTATTTACTTCATGCAACACCATAACCTGTAGTTGCAACTGCAAGAAAATTTAAGTTAGGGACATCTTGCCTAATGATGGCCATAATTTTAGTTATGGCTTGCCTGTTTAAACATTTTAAAGAACAACTTTATTGACAACATAAAGAAATAATAAATTCAGAATAAAACCTTCAGACCACCATTCTTCCCCTCTCCCCCACTCTCTTCTTCTTTTTAACAACAACATACAGAAACACTTCAGTTAATTACTGACTTAAAAATAATCTTTTTCAGTTCACTTTAGGGAGAGGAGTCTCCCCTTGTCAGGCTACAGGGATTTCTTCACAAGAAGAAAATATAGTTATTTTGTGGTTTTCTTTCCATGAACCACAGACACCCGGGAATCTGCAATCGTGAAACTCCTTCCATTTTTACAGCCTTCCCAGAGCTGTGCTTATGGGAAGGCTGTAAAATTCTTAAACTCATGGGGTATTTGCTTTTAAGAATTAACTGTTTAAAAGGAAAGATTATTTTAATCTCTTTTTTCCTCTGTTCATGCTTCATCCCCAGGAACAGAGATCCCCTTTTTCCCTTGGGGTAAAGGGTGCTCAACACAGGTGCTTTTGCTCATGATCTATCAAGTTGAACACTCTAACCCCCCATGTCTTTCTCCACAGTTTATAGGAATTTTTAGTGTAGTAAAGTCTATCCCTGTAGCTTACAAAAGGATTTTCAGCTTAAATTCACAGCATCTCCTCATTCTCTTTTCATCTAGAACCTGACTTCTGCTTTACTGACTTTGGTATATCTTTTCTGTTCTTTTTCCTCTCACTCACAGGAGCATTGAAGGTCTGCAAGTCTTATCTGAGCACTGGAAGGGTTAAGATTTCACATGGAGGATGCAGAAGCTGAGGCCGGGCCATGCTGGAGCTGTGCCAGGATCTCAGGACACTCAGGCCATGCTGGGAAGGGCTGGCCCGGGCCAGAAAGGGCAGCGGCTGCTCTGGAAAGGGTTGGGGGGGGGACAGCCAGCATCTCAATCAGCCTCCCTGGGGCTCAGCTGATACCCACTGTTGATGGCCACCCATCCTCCCTGCCGGGCCATGCCAGCTCCCCAGACAGGGGGACCCGGCCCTGCCCCCTGCCAGGCCCACAGGCTTGCAATGGGGCCAGGCCCGGGCCCTGTTACCTGCACTCCTGCTGGAAGAGAAAAAGGGCCTTTCCTGGATTTACTCACTTCAAAATGTGAATTCACAGAGGTGGACCAAATCCTCTAATTAGTTTCGCAGGCTGTCAACAACCAAACCAGCCTCCAGTTGGTCCCATCAGCTCACAGAGGAAGTTCTCAAAGACAAAACCTCCATAGATGCCCTCTTCTAAGTGCCAATTAATGCAAAACCAGCACATCTTATCATGAAGGAAACAAAGCATATATCAGTCTATACAAGGAAGAGTTTCACCATCAGATTGAAGGAACTTCAATTTTCCCTTTATTCAAGAATGATGTGTGGAAACTTGAGATTACAATGGTAGGCTACCAAATTGGTCAGCACATATGGCCTACAAGGATTTTAGTGTGGCAAAGAGCCTGGGACATGGTTACAGCCTGTAACTTCTTGATGGACCACCAAGAAAGTGAGGAAGACAAACTCTTGGTAGTGTTACCTAAATAAAGCACAAGGAGCACCTTTGAAGCTTCGAGCTTCTTACTGTTTTTTCAGTAAGTGGATAGCGTACCATGGCAACAAATATTTGAGGGATATGAAATTATTTCAGTATTTGAAAAACATGACTAGAGAGGCATAGCAATCTCGTATCACCAACTCTTCTATGGTCTTTTGATGTTATTGCTCTTTTTCTACTGTAGACAGATGAATTTAGTGAGTAAAAACCTGCAAAGCATCACACAGAAGCTGGCAAAGGAGAAAGATGAGTTGAAGACTGAGGTCCATAACTTGTCCAGTAGTGTGAAGTCCATCTCTATAATCACAGGAGAAGTAGAACCCTAACTCCTCTGTATTTATGAATCTTTTTTCCATCCACAAGTGAAAAACTTTTATGCAATCCTTTCCAAAATTTGAAAACAGCAGAAAATAGTTTAAGCACAAGTTGACACTATCTCATCCTAGTTAAAAAAACTCTGTAAAAGGTCTGAAATATAATGGGCTCATAAGATGTCACAAAGATGGAAAAAAATTCAGAAAATTCACAGAACATGAAGAGGCAAGGCAATCTATGAGAACTAAGAGCCCTAGAATGGCTTTTGGACCTGAGTTTTACTCTCTGCAGGGAAAAATATATACGAGGTACTATTTCCTGAACAAGGCAGATGAAAATTAGGCTGTAGAAAGTGGTCCTTTATTGTCAGGCTTCTAGGTTAGGAAGAAACAGAAAAACAAGTCATCTCTCATTTCTTTTTGAATCTGTTGCCTTCCCAGATGATTCCCATTACTCTAGGAGGTGAAACAAAATGCAAGATATCAAACTGACAGAGAGAATGATATACTACAAGTGTGATCTTTGAACCAGTGCACTGGAATCCATATCATCTGCTTTAATTGACATACACAGAGAACCAAGGAAGGAAACTGAATTATGAAGAATCATTTTGCAGCTGCAACCACACACCTAAACATAGTAATAACTGTAAAAAGGGGATATTGGCTGGGGGCTTTCTTATGGCTATATGGCTCTCAGCTGGAAAGCTTTAAGTTCCCGCACAACTCAAAAGTCATGTCAGAGCAAGAGACAAGCTTACCAAAAAACTGAAAATTCATCTTGGAGTTCCTTTCATGTGACACATAAAGAACAGTCAAGTCCGTTCTTTGTTAAGGTATTATGAAATGCATTAGAAGAAGAGGGAGAAAATCTCTCTCTCTCTTTTTCCTCTTTTGTATGCTTGAGGATGATCTTTTCTTCAGTGTCAATTCTACAAATGCACAATGTCATTTTTCAAACAGAGATTATCTCTGCATTTATTTTACAGAAAGACGCTGGCAATCTCTTAAAAGAATACGTGATTTCAGATGTTTCAGTCATATATGCAGTGTCATAAGCACACAAATGTTCTTTAAAGAAGTGAATTGAGAAGACTGGTCATTCTCTCTGACCGTTCTTACTTTGCTTCAACTTCCTGACTTCTGAGAGAAAATTTGAGTCTTCAGAATACGGTAGAGAAACAAACCACATCCCAGCTCCGTGGAAGAACTTTGAACAGCAGATCCTTCCTAATTCTTTGCAAAGGAAATGCAAAGCCTCCCAGGAATTCTCTATATTTCAGTGGCATTTGTGTTTGTGCTGGGGAAGGCTGGAGGAGGACAGCTTGGGATCTAAATCTCATTTTTGCATTTGGTAATCACAGCCACTGTCCAAGGTTTCTAAAATAGCAGGAGGTTGAAACTGCCGATAAACTTAAAAGATGAAAGATGTAAAATCTCCTTAGGAATTCTTGCTAGTGTCACCTCATTGAAATTTCTGCTGGACATAACATCAGAGCAAACCAGCACAGCCAGATATGGAGAATGGCAGAATAATAACTTTAAAATTGAATTTCAAATCACAGCTGATCAGTAACACTTCAGAAGGAGGTAAAAGATGTAACTGAATGTATGAATCAAGGGGGATAATCTGTCTTATCTGATCTTTTGAAAGTACCTCCCAAGAAGCTAAGGAGTTGTAAATAGGTGCAGTAACACAAGCATGATGCGATCATCCAGTCTTGGAATTAGACTATACTAGATTATTCATATTTTTTATTTCCAGAATATTTCAGTATAGTCTCCCTCCAAAGCTCTTGTGATAGTAATCCTTCTCACTACTGCTGAGTCCTGAGACACACAAATCTTATATGTCAAACAGCAATTAACAGGAGAAGAGAAGCCAACAATTCCAAGATCCAGTGTCGTGCTCTTTTTGCTGGACAGCACTTCCTCCTTCCTAGATTCCTAGTCATAATATTTATAGGAGATTTATTCACATAGCTAGGAAGACCTCAAATATTTCTAAATATATCCACAAGCACGAATGGGAATCATGTAGTCAGTCAAGTTTGCCAAACAATGCTTTGCCAAAAATTTTTTGACCTAAGAAAGAGGAGGAGGGAATTGAATGTGCAAACCAGAACCTATAAAAGTGCCGTTAGGACAAGCCTGTTCTGTCTCTGTGGAAGGATTAAAGGTAAGAATAGGGACAGTTGGGTGCTGGCAGAATCCCACAGCATTCCTGCTGCCTGTGGAACTGCTTTTCTCAAAGGGCTGTCTCTCTCAATAGACATGTTCCCTCTCTGTTGAGGTCACTAGCATGTTTTTGCCCTGTGACTGATTATTGAGAGTCTGTGCAAAGATAAGAAAGAAGTTGTCACTTCTTTTTTTCAGTATTGACCAGCTTCCAGGCTAAGAGTCAACTGGTGACACAACAGGTAAGGCTGATTTACTTACTCTGTAGGAACAGACTCCAGGTTTGCTTTTTTTATGCATTTCTAAGGCCACTTCCCATACCCCTTTACATCTGTGCATGCTAAAGCAGCGCAGTTCTACCTGAGCTGTGCTGTCTAAAAGAGCAAATTTCCTTTAATAACTGTTGAACACATTTGTTTGATACCTGCTAGGAAATAATTGACCTCTTACACACAGAGCTCTTAAAACGAGATTGACTGTAAACAGAAATCCAGGAAAGAAACAGTGAATGAACAGCACATGTATAGTCAAGATTTTGTCAAATCCCTCCAAATGTTTTTTATTGCGAAGTTTTCCTTTTTCTATACAAGTTAATATTAAAGGGTGAGCCTGAACAGAAAAAGGCAAAACAATTGGAGAAGACAAAACTCTGATTTCTCTATAGAGGGAAAAGGTTCACATGGACAACTCAGATCTCCGCTTCTGCTTACTCCACATCTTTTCCCTGATGGTACTCCATCTCTATTGGCACAAATTACATGGACTGAAATGGGAGAGAGAGAAAGAATATAAGTGGGCTTTCAAAATTTTGATGACTTCTCTGTGTATCTCTTCTGCTTCTGCTTGGTATTTCTGCTGCATCTTTGATAATCACTGAATCTGCCAACCAATCTAAATTTCAGCATAGCCTACTAAAACAGGGTGAGATCTAGTGAATTGAAAAAGGGAAAAAACTTAACCTCAATCAAAGACACCAATCTTCTTTAAGATCAATGTAAATTAAAAGATACCTTGGGTATAAAGCAGTTGAAGCAGAAAGGAAGACTACAATAATAGGCAGAGAAGAACACTACAAAGTCTAAGGTCGCTCCGAAAAAGAAATTTCCCCCTTCACTTAGAACTGTCTCTCCATTTCAGCGCTGTGCCTTGCTGCACACGGTAAACCACAGCCATGTCTACGGACGCCGAGATGGCCATCTTTGGGGAGGCAGCTCCTTACCTCCGAAAATCAGAAAAGGAGAGAATTGAGGCCCAGAACAAACCTTTTGATGCCAAGACATCTGTCTTTGTGGTACATGCAAAGGAGTCCTATGTGAAGAGTACAATCACAAGCAGGGAATCAGGCAAAATCACTGTCAAGACTGAAGCGGGAGAGGTGGGTAAAATAAAAAATTTACCAACAGCGGATCATTCCAGCTCTGGCTCTTAGCTGACATGCATGTACCTTCCTGCCCTCTGACAGACCCTGA
>VWZS01006130.1:4871-34844 GCA_013397075.1 Rhabdornis inornatus
AAAAAAAAAAAAAAAAAAAAAAAAAAAAAAAAAAAAAAAAGAGAAAAAGATTTAAAAAAAAAAAAAAGGGATTTAAACAACTTCTTTTATAGTTTTGGGAGAACTCGCCCCGGTGCGCTGGGGTTTGAGTGGGTGCGTTGCTCAGGTGTTGAGTGGGTTTTCCCTAAAATCTTTCAGGGGGTTTTTAAAAATGTTTTTTCTCTAAATTGCTGCTAATTTGCAAAAAAACTAGTTTCCTTTTTTTTTTTTCCTAAAAATATTTTTGTTTTGAAATTTCTCCCATTTTTTTTTCCCATCCTTCCTCTTCCTTTTCCCTTCTTTTGTGGGATGTAGATGTGCTGGGATGAACCTGGGATCCATCATGCTACCCTGTGGAGTTTGGTGTCACAGCTCAGGGAATTTTTTCTTTTTTTAACGTTAAACAAAAATCAATTATCCCAAGACCTTTATTTTTGTTTTTTTCTGGGGGGATTCTTTATTTTGAAAAGCAAAATCAAACCCCTGGCCATTGGATGGTGCTCAGGGCTGAAGCATCCTGGCACAGATGTGGGAGTGGGGCTTCATGGCAAAGGAAAATTCAGCTGGTAGCTGAGGAAAACCCTTCAAAAAAGCAAAATTCACAGTGGGTGAAATACTCAGAGCCACCCCCACAATTAGCAGTGCTTGTGTAGGTGTCAGAAAATTCAGAGAAGCTGGTTAGAATGGCCAGCCTGGTTTCTGCAGTGTCACACCTGCTGCATTTCCAGAAATTGCTATTTTTGGCAGCATGGTGCACCCCAAAACGAGGGGGAAATGCTTTAATGTGGGGATTGCTCATCAGAGGAAAATGCTGATTTTTACCAGTGTGTGGGAGGAGAAAAAGCCAAAAACTTGAGAAAAGTTGTTTGTTTTTTTTTTTTGTGGAAGTTTGACAACTAGATGAAAAGCAGCAGCAGAAGGGGTTAATGCTTGTGGAAGTCAGATATATTTAATAAATATAGAAGTTATGGTATCTCTATTCCATTGGATCCAACCATTGGATCCATGATATTGGATATTATATATAAATATATGTGTTGGATACACATTGAGTGTCTTGGATGTATTACATTACATCAATTGGATTATGTTGGATGATTATTTAAAAAAAAAAAANCTGTTTGTATACTGCTAAATTATATTTATTGCCATAAATATTATTATAGAAGTGTATGCTACATAGCAATGCAATAATGTTGATATATACTCTATACTGAGTGAATATAATACACAAATATTTATAAATAATTAANGATATACATTTAATCTATTGGATTTATTACAATATATCCAGCCACTGGAAATATTATATGAATGCACTGCATGTGTTATACCCTTATAGCCACACTATTATATAAATTTAATTTTATAGCCATTGGAAATATAAAGTATAATATATCCAATGTATTAATCCAATATATACAGATCTTTTTTCTATATATCCTCTTCTTCTCTCCTTTCCCACCTAATATCCTCTCTATATGTATAGGATGGGTATATAAATGTTCTTTTAAAGTGTATTTTATATATATATATATAAAATGATCCAATTATCTTTATCTTGGATGCTGCTCTTTGCATATTCATCATAGAGAACTCCAACTCTTCTGGGTGTTAAACCACTGAAATATGGATTTGTCCACCAAACCAGGGGAGGAAATCTTTTATTATCTCAGGAAAAGTGCTTTTTCTTAAATTTAAAAATGCCTCTGATCCCCTCTTGACTGGCACTGCATCCTTCACTGCTCATCATATCCCACAGTTTCCTGTAGCTCTGCCTTGCACACATCCTGTGCAACAAAAGCTGCCTGTGCCCTATGAGAAAAAAAAATTTGAAAAAGAAGAGAAAATAATAATTTTGGACATAGGAACAAGGGTGTTTCAATGTAAATATATTGCTTTCCTCATAGTAATGGGAATATTGGAAATATTGGAAATATTGGAATATTGTCCTTCCAGGAGCCATGGGAAATTCCCACGTGCCACTCCCGCCCACGAGCTGCTCATCCTTACTCCCCCAAAGAGATAAAAGGAGAGAAAATTCATTTAAAAACCTGCAAAATATATCTTTTCAAGACACTGCCTGACCTCCAAGCCTTACCTTCCAGCACAGAGTGTGTGTGTGCATTTTTCCTAGAAAAATGTCATTTTTGGGCACCTTCTGAAGCTGTCTGAAGGCAGCGACTGCCTTTGCCACGCTGGGGGGACTCCTGATGGGGACAGCTCAGCTTTGATTTAACTAACAGCAGCTGGGGGTTTAAAAAGCAGGAAAGCACCTAAAACTGAGGTGACAAAACCAGGGGGCTTGGAGCTGTGTGTTTCAGCATCTTCTTTGGGGCAAAACCGTGGAATTTTTGCCAAAGCAGCCGGCAGCTGCTGCTGCAGAGCTCCATTAACCCAGCGCCGGGTGCCACCAGGTCTCTGTTCCAGTCACTTGATTGCTCCTGCTAATTTTCACCCTGTCCTTTCGGGGCTCCTTGGCAGCTGGCAGCAGGCCAGGCTGGATGTGCACTGTTGCCTTCAGCCTTGTTTTTCCAGCATCCTCATCCTCATTGTATTTAACGGCTGGGTTTGGGGGGTTGCATCCTTCCAAGCTTTCAACCTTCTGTATTTCCAAAGATTTTAAGACTTTTGTGCCTTCCGTTGTCTGGGAATGCAAGCAGCATCTTAATCATCAGAATAATTCAGGATATTTTTATGATTATTTTGATGGTGCCAGGCTGGTGCAACTTAATTATTGCAGGTTTGACCTTGCTGGGATGAGTGACCAGACGGCCAGGGATGCTCACTTCCCAAAAAAAACCTAGGACAGACTTGATGCAGGGTCTCCTGATGAAGTCAGCGCTTCCCAACTTTAATTAGGCGCCCCTCATTAAGCAGGAAGCTCGTAGAACTGTGGCCCAGACTTC
Organism: Rhabdornis inornatus; assembly: GCA_013397075.1. Classification (NCBI taxonomy): domain Eukaryota; kingdom Metazoa; phylum Chordata; class Aves; order Passeriformes; family Rhabdornithidae; genus Rhabdornis; species Rhabdornis inornatus. The sequence continues at coordinate 7,799 of VWZS01006130.1, forward strand.
TCCAGTGCTGGACTGTGACATTACAGCACTTAAATGCGTGGAGAAAGAGGCTGGAGGGGTTGCAGAGCATCACATCTCACCCTGTCAGAGCTGCATCCTTGCTAAAGTAATTAGAAAACTGTTTTGCAATTAATTTTTTTAATTAAAAAAAAAAATTTAATTTTTTTTTTTTTAATTTTTTTAGGATGCAGTATCGAATGAGGCTTTAGCAACACTTAGGTCTTAATTTATCTTCACCCTGGGGAAGAAAATATTGTAATGTGGCTTCTTTGTACTGAAAGCTGAGCAGAGGAATTATTTGCTGTCCAGTTTGGAAGCTGGGTGTAACTGGGGTGGGTGACTGGGGACTGGGTTTTTTCTCCAGCTGTTGCATTGCTATTGGGTGTGCAGGAAATCCATTTTTTTTTGCAGGTTTCTCTTTCCTAGTGTTACTTCTGAGGCTTAAATCTAGCTCAGGTGTGCCAAGGGAGTGGTGAAAAATTTTATGTTTCCAGGAAAAATCACCTATTTTTTAAAATATAAAACTTTTTATAATTTAAAAAAAAAACAGGCAGTGAACTGAATTTCAAAGTGTGATGCTTTTTAAAAAAATTTATTTTTGAAGTTGGGTAAAGTCTGGACTACTCTACACTTCAGATATCTGATTTGCCAATACAGACAGGTGTCAAAAAACCCACCAAGTCCCCAAAAACATCCAAATCTTTAGGTTTTCTGATAAGCTGAAGAACTAAATATGGAGTTTTGGGAAGGTTTTGGTTGGTTTGGAGTTGCTGGAATATCCTTGAAAAGGAGCATCACCATTTAACAACCAAACCCTGTACTGGGTGCAGAAGTTATTAGCAGTGTGTTTTGCAAGGAATTTTCGATGAAAAGCACTTTTTGAGCAAAATGCCACTGAATTTATGTGCTGGAGCTGTGTCGTGAGTTAAATGGCAGCAACAAATGATTTTTACAGAAAAAAAACCTCTGGGTAGAAATAGCCTATGGATTTTGGGAGAGGTGAGCTGACTTCCAGGCAGGCCTGCACCATGCAGGCAGCCCCAGGCTGGACCTTTTGTCATCCAAACTGTGCCAGAAAATGTCTCTGTTTTTCCCAGCTAGTTCAGTCAGGTTAATAAAAAAAAACCATTGCTGCCTTGCTGGAGGGGTTGTGGAGCAGTGCAGGACCTTGCCAGGCTGTTGGCAGCCTGGGAGACATCAAAATTAGCATTTTTTAAAGAGTTGGATGGAAATGGAGAGTTGCTGAGCTTTGCTTTAGGCCAGTGTCTTTGCTTTGGTCCTGGCTACATCTTCAGTTTGCTCTGCTGGCCTTGGCTGGTTCCAGGCCAGCATCCCTGGACTGGTCCCAGCTGACATCCCTGCTTTGGGCACAGACAGGATTTTGGTTTAATTTTAACTGGCACAGAATCCCAGAATGATTTGAGTTACAAGGGACCTTAAAGCTCATCTTGCTCCACTCCCTGCCCTGGGCAGGGACACCTTCCACTGTCCCAGGCTGCTCCAAGCCCTGTCCAGCNTCCCAAATTCTCCTCTGGTTGTATTTCCCCTTTTCCATTCAGTGCAGATGTCACTTCTCAAATATGATGGATAGTGGCTCTATCCATCACCTTTCTGCCATTTCCCTCAGGAAATCCATCCAGTGGCTGCCTCTTACCAGGTTCCATGGATTTGTGCACCTTCAGGTTGCATAATGGATGCACTGAATGTTCTTGGATGTTCTTGAACCTGATCTGCAGGTGTGGTCTTAGCCTTGGCCCTTGTGGGAATCCTCATTTTGTATTTAGCTGGAAGTTTTAGTTTGATAAGAGCCAACATCCATGGATTGATTATTGGATCCTTGAGCTAATCTTACCCAGCCTCCTTGATTTTGTCCTTTCCAGCATCCCTGGCTTGTTACCATTCCCATGCTTTGATTTCAAACATCACTTCTCATCAACTTCCTCAGTTAAAATTAACACAATTTCCAGGTTGTATATGTAAATACATTTTTATAGATATATAAATGGGCATTTTTCCTGTCCATTTCCATTTTTTGCAGCAGTTTTTTTATGGGAGAGCATCCCAGTGAGAGAGGGGTAGCAGTTCTTCAGCTGGTGTTAATGCAGGGGTCACGTATGCAGTGAAACCTGCCAAGGTCAAGCCAAGAATTTGTTTTTCTTAACAAAAATGAGCAAATAATCACCAACAAGTTGTGTTTTACTGAGCTGAATAAGAAGTCAGGATGAGCATCCCCAATCCCACATCAGCCCTGCTGTTTTCAGCTCTTGACTTGAAAATTCAAGCACAACTTTGCAAAAAGAGTCTTTTTCTTTCCCTGTTTTTTCGGGGATGCTGCGGCTTCAGCGTGGGGATGCCAGCACCTCTCTGCTCCCACTCCGTGGAAATCCGTGGCAGCCGCTGCGTACTCGGGTTGTAAAGATAATTAAGTTGCATTTCTGTGCGTTGTTTACTGTTCCTCTGATCCAACTGTTCCCCTGAGACTCCAGCTCGGGGCTCGTTTTTGTTTTGCAAACCTCCTCGCGAGTGTGCCCTTCACTCTGCTTCGGGAACAATTTTAATTTTACTATTATTAAACCATCCCAGACGTTGCCTTATTATGTGCCTCGGAGCTGAAATTCCTGAAGGAGGGGGGGGAACACCACTCACATCTGGGCTTGTTCTGCAGATGTTTGCTCTGCTCTGGGAAGGAGCAGACATTAAAGCCTGAGGTTGGAGTGATTTTGCCCCAGGATGGGTTTGCACAGGTCGGCGCGGGATGGAAATGGCTTTGGCACAAAGAAGAACCCCAAAATTTAATTCATCCTAGGCAAGAGATGGGTGTGAAAAAATTTTGTCTTGGCTTCTTCGGAAAGAAATTAATATTTTTTTTTTTTTTTTTTAAATCCTGAAAAGATAATTTCAAAAGAGAACAGTAATTAAAAAATAATTAAATAAATAGGATGAACAGGAAAGATCCGCACCGCTCACCTGGGGAGCCAAATCTGAAATTTTGGCACGGCTTCACCATCAAACGCTATTCTGCACTTTTTAAACTCTGAAGTGAGATCCCAAGATCCACCCCGGAGTGCAGTGCAGGGCCTGGGGTACAGCAGGGCTGGATTTTGTGTCGGCACCACTTTGCGTGTGCGTTTGCAGATTGCATGTGTGTTTGCACACGCGTGCCCCATGCATGTTCGCATTTGCCTGTGTGTGTTCCTGGGGTGTTTTTGCATTTCTGTGCATGCAGCCACGTGCATTGCCTGTCCTCAGATGTGCGTTGGCCTCTCTGGCTGTGCCTGCACGTGTGTGTGCCCTTTTCCACGTGCATTTCCAGGTGCACTTTGCACGCCACGCTCCTCTCCCGCTTGTCCCTGTGCTGTTGCACGTTGGCAGTGCACACAGATATTTGCATATATGCAAACACACGCAGGCACATAAATCTGCATAGCAAAACATCCATTTTTGCCCACTAAGCCCCAGTGAAGCAGAGCTGTGTGCACTGAGCTGTCTGCACTCGTGGCCATCCCCACATCGAGCTCTCCTGATTTACACACCCTCGATAACTTTCTTCCCATTATCCCTAACCCACAGACTCTGGGAAGTTTAATTTCTTCTCTCTAGTAATCACCATTAAATAGAAATTGTCTTTTTCTGTGTAAACACGTCATTAGCGAAGCTGCTTTCTGCAGGGTCCAGATTTCATTTTTATTAAAATGAAACATTTTTTCGGCTCCTCACTGTGTCCGGAGATGAAGAGGATAATTTTAACCCGTTGGGTTGGCCACAGATAATTGCACCAGCATTTGATTGGGGCGATTAGGGAAATATCTTCTTTTCATGCAGAATTTGCATTTTTCCCTCTTCTTTCTCTGGAGCAGAATTGTGCTTTCCTACCCAGCCAGTTTAATGATTGTTATCAATCCTAATAAATAGCTTTTTATCTTCCCTTTATTGACTTCCTTTTTTAGCTGGGATGGGTTGAAAACCAGGTCCAGGTAAAAACTCGGGGTGGGGAAAGCACCAAATTTCAGCTCCTTTTTGTGAGGTTGATGGTCAATAAGGGGATTTTTTTTTTTTTTTTGGCACTGAAAGCATCCCTGAAATGATGCAATGGAGTTTTGCAGGGGGAGAGAGGTGTGTTCAGTGCCATGGGGTCACATTCACCCCAAATCTGTGCTCTGCAGTGCTTTTCCAGTGGTCCCACATCCAGCAGGTACCTCTGGGAAAAGATGTTTTCCCCACTAAATACCCAGGAAAATCCTAAGGCTCACGCATACATAAATCCATCTATATGATACATCTCACATCAGACAAATAATATATGGGAATGATAGGTAATATACATTAGAATAATACATAATATGTGTTATTCCCATCACATCATAGATATATAACCATGTAAGGAAATAATAGAGACTAAATAATTGATTGTTCCCATATTTTATAATAGGTGTGTCATGATGTAAAATAGATTCATGTATAATCTATTATTGGGATAGAACTAATGCATATTACTCTAATATGTTATGTATTATATATAACATATAAACATGTAGTGCTAGAGAACATCTAAACTTCTTTAAATGTAATCTATAACATAAAACATATAAAATATATAAGATATATAGTGGCATTATGGGATGTGGTGGCCTCCCCTCTCTCCCTCTGCCATAATCATACCTTGAATTTCTGCCTGGCTTGCTAAAACCCCCTAAATTAATTCTGAATATTAATTCTGAATATACACATTTATACTGTATACAATCCACTCACTCCTTTTACCTTTGAAAATCAAGTTTACCTTTCCCGCCCTACCTGGAAAATCACATTTTTCAGACACGTGGGACATAGAGATTCCCCCCAAATCCACCTTTTAGCATCCTCCAAGCGCAGGTTCCCTGCTGGGCCGGGGGTGCAGCGTCTCCCCCTGCCCCTGGCTGCTGCAGTTTCCCGTATTTATTTAAAATCCCGGCCCCAGGAGCGTGGCCAGCGCCGGCCGCTCCGGTGCTGTTTGCACAAGCCCACTGGGGGCCAGCGAGGGATTGTGGGGCGATGGGAAAGCTGCTCTGTGAGCCTCATTCCTTTTTTTTTCCTCTTTTTCCCAAACTGCACCAAGCAGTCTGCTTTTTGCTTGCTTTTTTTTCATGCTTTTCCTTGCTCTGCCCCCACACCTTTCCCTCGCTTTGTTTTGCTTTCCCTCCGCTTTTTCGTTCCTTTTGCTTTTTCATTTTTTTTTTTTAACATTTATTTATTTTTTTTTTAATGTGGAGGCATGCAAGCAGCCAGGCCTGCTCTCCCAGCTAGGAATTCGAGGTGAAAAACGCCCTTTTTGGGCCCAGAGGCTTGTTTTCCCCCCAGGTTTTGGGATTTTTGGGGGGATATTGCTGCCAAAGGAAGGCGTCACCTGGGTAAGTAAATTCCCGCGGTTGCTTCTCCACCCAATAGTCCCACTAACAACGCCCCAAAAAAGTGATTTTCCTCAAAATGCAGCGGGATTTTTGCTTGGTCCTCTAGAGAAATGGAATTCCACAGCATCCCCCATTTTTGGGAGAAAAGACAGTGGGAATTGCTGTTTGTGGCAGCACCAGGCTGCCACGTTGTCTCTGGCGCCTGAAGTTTTGCAGCTGGGATTGGGGGAGTCCAAAGCACGAGCCTGAATTGTGTTTTAAGGAAATTTAACCCTTGTTACCCTTTGTGGTTGAGCTGAGTGAGCTCTTCCAAAGCTCCAAACACTTGGGATGGTGTTGGAAAAACATCCAGCAAAGCCAGAGCACCCCATGGCAAAGCCTTCCAACCCTCAGCACTCCTCTGATGCTGCTGCAAAGTCATTTTATTGTTGTTGCCAATAAATTATTTGCAGTAAATCTGTGTTTTTTCTGATACTGGGAGTGGATTCCCTCTTCCATTTTTCCTTTGGAAACTCAACTTTAATGATTGGAATCTTCCTTTGTGATGAGGAATACTGATGTCCCCTTCTCACTCATGATCCTTTCATTATCACTCAGCTTTGCCTAGCTGATCAATCCCAAATTTTTCTCCTTATTAATGAATAATATATTTATTTTCCTTTGAGTGTGGCTTTTCCCTATTTGAGCTGAGCATTTTTGCTCAACACCAGCTCCAGAAGTTGCATTAAACTCATTTGAAGCTCTTGCTGCCATTGAGCAGGGGATTCTCTGCCTGAGCATCATTAGCTCTGGGGCCTGATCATTATTATTATTATTATTATTATTTAACATTTCTTAACTGATTGCAGTGTATTTTGAGCAAATAAAATTAATCTCATGGTCTTTAAAAAAAAAAAAGATGCAGAAATGGATTTTCTATCTGTTGGCCCTGGATGCTCAACTCCTTGCCCTGATTCCAGGAATTATCAGTGGGGCAGATTCCAAGGCTGGATGGTGAGAGGTGATTCCACAAACTGGGACTAATTTTTAATTTAAAAGTCACCTAGATTATTGAATTAGAGAAGAATATATCTTAATAAATTATAAAATTGTTATTAAATTAGATAATAATCTGTATTCAAAATTTAACTTTGAATTTTAATTTTAAAATTTATAAATTTATTCCTGGCTTGAGGATGCATCCAGCTGCAGGAAAATCTCTGTAAGGATGTTAAACCCTGGCAGAGGTCTTAAAATTTAGGTTTTTTTTGCTCCAAAACTCTCAAACCCACCAAAACACAGATGCAAAAACAAGGATTTAAGGATCAAAATTAGTGGAAGGTTTAATTCTGGTACTTTCAAACTCCAGAGTTTGTGTTCCCATGGCAACTGGTATTTTTATCCTCTTGGTTCAGCGCTTGTGATATGGATCTGTTGGGAAATATTTTCCCTCCTGGGACCCATGAAGATGTTGGGCTTGGGTCAGAAGGAAAACAGAAATAAATCCCCACCAGCCAATAAGAAGAATATGCAGGAATCTGAGGTTGTCCCTCTCTCAAGCCAGACAAAAACAATTTTGGGGGATGCTTCAACCCAACAGTCAATGGGTCCTTGTGCTCCAAAATACACCAAAAAACCAAAACTTGTGCTGGAAAAATCTCATTTTTCTATCTCTGTATCGTTGTTAGATTCTCTGCTTTGAGCTGATCTTTATGGGCTGAGTTGGAACTCCAGGAATTGAAAAAAGTGAGGAAAAATACCGCAAATTTGAAATGCAGTAACATTATCTAGACCCAAAAGAATCTTTTTCTCTGGAAAATTATTTATATTGAGCTGCTTTTGCTCAGTCAAATCTCATAACCACTTTTTACCTGGCATTGTTCGCTGCCTTGGTGCATGTTGTAACAATTTCTCAAGCTTTTCAGATTTGTTATGCATGGTAATTTTTTTGGTTTTTTCACTGGAGACAAACTATATGGTGGAATTCCTCAAAAAACAGTAAAAATTGAAAAAAAAATGGAGATTTTCTGACTTTGCCATAATTGGACTTGTTGGTGGGAGCTGGTACCTGTGGATTGTGTTGGCAAGATGAGGTGGAGCAGGAGAGAGAAATGCAGATTTTAAGGTGGAAAGGACCTTACAACTGTAGGATTTTGCTCCTAAACCCCCAGATGAGGGGAATTACACTGAAAAAACAATTCAAGGAATGTAGTCAAAATCTAAATTGGGTCAAGGTTACTACCCTCTTCCCTTCATATTCAAATCCTAGATATTAATTAATTTTTAATATTTTTTTTTCATGTGACCAGGGTGTTTCTAGCACCACCTGGCTCCTCACCATGGGTGAAAACACTGAATTAAGGAGAAATTACAGATTATTGTGCTGTATTTTTTCTCTTGCCTGACTCAAACAATGCTGTTGGCATAGAAACAGCCTTTTGTGGAAAGGTCACCTGTGAGGAGGGTGGTTGAGGTGTAATTCAAGGAGATTACAGGGGATTAGGCTACACTTATATATTTTTTTTTAATAGAGATAGGGTGTGTGCACATCCTACTATCCATATATTCATGGACACCTGCATGCCTACATATATAGATATTTATATTTTTTTTAAAGGAAATGTGATAAAGGAGCAATATCCAGGATGATTTGCTAAATTAAAAGTCGATGATGAAGGGGATGTTTTTTTTCCCCGATTTTTTTTTTTCTCTATGTGTTTCTTTTTTTTCCCCATTTTTCCCCCTCTCCCTGCCACATGTGGTGGGGTGATATCAGAACCCAGTGCTGCTCCTCTGTGTTTTTCTCTTGGCTTTAATTAAACCTCAGGCAGAGCTGGAAAAATGTGGCGAGACGAGATAATTGCGCTTATTCCCCGCGCGGGGCTGTAGCCTGGGCTTGGAAAAAAAAATGAGAAAAATAGAAATTTGGAGGAGATGTAAAGGTGATGGAGGGTGGGTGAGCTGTGCCGTTGAGGATGATGGAGCTGTGAGATTTGGACCAAGGAACTGATAAAAACTCCCAAAACTACCAGTTTTCATCCCATTTTCCAATGCTGTTTACACGCTGCCCCTGGAACCAGAGAAAGAAGCGAAATTCTATTTTTTTTTTTTTTTTTTGTTTACTGTGACTGCCCTGGTTTGCTTTCTTTTTTTCTTTTTCTTCTATTTGCTTTCTTTTCCTATTTTTTCTCCAGTTGTTTTTTTGGTAACGCATGGGCAAGGCAGGAATTTGAAAGGTTAGATCACTGGATAATTGCATTTACATTGGATAAAACCCCCACACCCTGTGCACGTGTTCCCTGCAACCAGCATGAGTGTGGTGAAAACCAGTTCCATTTCCTCCCCAGTTCCCCCAAACTGGTGGGGGTAAGATGTCATGAGTGCAGAAAATACAGGGAAAATCCCCCCAAAATTCAAATCCCCCCCCAAATTCTCCTTTTTTAATGGAGAAAAACCATCATTTTTTGAGGCTATTTTCCCCACTATTAAGGAAAATCAGTGGGTTCTGTGTGGTGGAAGGAGCTTCCTGCACCCTGGGAAAAATGGACAAAAAAAAGGGTTCAGAGAGGCTGCACTATCCAAAATCTTTCTCTTGCCATCCAGCTATAACAGATCTCGTGGTAGCAAACATTTGGCTCAGATTGTTTTTGGTGATTACAGCTTGTCAGAAAATATTGTTTGCATCCTGGAGGAAATATTGTATTTTAACTTTGTTTTCATTCCAAGAAGTCANAATGGCACCGAGTGAAGCTGTTGATTCAAACCAAAAATTAAATTTCATTGAGGCATTTCAAAACTGAATGTTTTTCTCCATTCTGAACTAGCACTTTGGGAGAAGGGGTATTTATTGTTGAAGAAATAAAATGTTTCTCCCCAGTTTCTGGTATGAAATGGTGCTGACTCACTTGGCTGTAGGATGGTGGGCACAGCACTGGACCACCCTCAGCTGCCCCCTTAGGTAGAGATGAGACAGCAAAGAAGGGATTTTTCCATCCAAATGCAGTTTTGGATAAATCATCACTTATCCCTTAGCAAAAAAAAAAAAATCACATCAACTAAAAAACCAAAACAACCCAAAACTTGCATTTATTCCCACATTGGTTGATAGCCCTGGAGGTGGGATGTGTCTATCCAGCAGGGAGCAGCGGTGTAGGAGATCAGCCAGTGAGATCTCACCAGAGAGCTGAAAAGCTGCAGCAACCCCCAAAATCTCTTTTATTTCCCTCAGTCCTTGCAGCTCCCATTCCATGGGAAACCAGTGGTGGCAAAGCTGGAGCAGGGATGAACCAGCCATGTGTGCTACACCGAGTTGACTTCAGTGCTCCCAGTTTATTAATTAACTCAGCTTCTTGTTCCATTTCAGTTATTTGTTTGGCAGCTCATGGTTTTGAGCAGGTTTTGGACGTCTTGGAGGATCCTTGGGGAAAGTAGGCACTGGAGAGGGGAAGGCAGGGAGGGATTTGTGAGGTGTGGTGATTTTGGTGTTTTTTCTGGTGCTGATGGAGGGGTTGGAGGAAGGTTCTCTCCTTCCTCTCCTCTGTCTTGGAAGGGTGGGGAAGAGTCTTCTAGTGAGGGTTTGGTTGGAGAAACAGCATTTCTGAATGCCCAAAAGGTGGTGACCATCAACATCACTTAGATGTAGGAACAGTTTTCTTTATTTTTCTTTCTTTTTTTTCTTTTTCTTTTTCTTTTATTCTTTTATTTTTCTTTTTTTTCTTTCTTTTTTTTTTTGGCCTTTTGGTTTTTAATTTCTTGCTGGATTTGCAGCAGCTGGAGAAGGTGGAGGAAGGTGTTACTCCTTCTCATGGTTCTTCTTTCATTACCCCAACAAAGAAAAACAAACCCCTCCTGTTTTAGGGTTTGGGTTCTCTGGTGGTACCCGTCAGCATCTTGAGTGGAAATCCTCACTTTTTTTCCCTGAGACTTTTTTACCCTCTGACATTTTCTCACAGACTGCTCCTCCTGGAATAGACCTCGCAGCCTCTTTCCACAAGTTAGAACTGAGAAATATTTAATAAAGAGGCGATTTAAGCTTTGGGAAAAATTCCATATGAAAAATTGCCATTTCCACTGGGTCACACAATGGCTCTTTAGAAAGATCTCAAGTTTGACCAGAATTGATGGCCAAGGCTACAACTGCAGAGTGTGCTTTCCACCCAAATTACCAAACGAGGTTATAATTAGTCTCTGGAGGTTTCTTGCAATATCTGAAATCACTTAATAGTAACATTTGATTTTTATGGCAGTCTTTAGGCAGTTGGCTTAAGCCCTGTTTCTGCACAGCGTAGTCACCAGAGCAGGGCTGGGTCTTCTCTGTGGGATCAACAGTTTACTCATTACCATTGTAGTCATTAACTCAGGGCTGGGTCTTTGAAGGGTTAATTAATGTGTTACCTGCTGTTGTCATCAACACAGAGCTGGGTCTTCTCTGGAGGGCCAACACTACTCGTTGATGTTGTTTAACAACAGCTCAAAATGTGTCAGTAAATGCTTCAAAGCCACAGTTTTTGGGGGAAGTTGTGCACCTATTTTCAAATTCTTTCCACAGTTTGCCCTTTTCTTGCTTGGAATTTGATTAAAAATAAGGAAATTCTCAAATTGCATTGGAAAGAAAGTGTGGCAAAATGATGATCCGGGAATGTCTTAACGTTGAATTCTTGGTATGAACTTCACGGCTTCCGTTGGTTTTCTTTCAGTGTTAATCACCATGAATTAGTGTCAGTGGTGTGGGTTGATACCTTACCTGATGCTCCACAGGGTAAATGCCACATCCATGCTTGATCTTCAGCTTTCATGTTGATGGGAAAAATCCCCAAAACGTTCATCTTTCCACGAGGAACACCTGATTTCCTGGAGCTGCATTTCTCATGGAAGACCTTGGATTTTTTTCGATGTGCACCGAGCATGGACATTGGCAGTAACACCTTGTACTGATCACGTGCAGCTCAGATCCATCACAGCCTTACTGCAGGCTATTAATACTTTATTAACTGCATTTAAACTCTGCCTTAATGCTCCTGGTGTGACAAGTGTCTCTGTGTAGAAATTATTGAGAAAAGATGGGTTTTAATCGAATTGTGGAGTGGGGCACAATTCTGCAACCCACACTTTGCCCTGCATAGCCACGTTTCTGCAAATATTCTGTGTACATTTGCATGCAATATAATATTGGATCGGGGGGATATGCTCCCAAATTCTCACTGGAAAAGAAGTGCTTCTCAGGAGGTTTTTTCCAGCTGAGCCAACCCAAAGCCTGGGGTTTTGCATGAGCAACCAAAAGAAGACTGAATTTTGCAGGGGTGAATATTTGAAGCCGGTTGCCTTACAGTAACTCTGGTAAGGGGAAGGCCCTGAGTTTTAGAAATCTATTCCCATCACAGGAAGAATTTTTTTTGGCCTGTTCCTACCTGTGGGGAAACTCAAAAGTTTGAGGAAGGGCGTGTGGATGGTGAAAAGTTGTGCACTGCTGGAAGATTTATGCCTCAGCTATGGGAACTTCCATTTGCTCTTATTGCTGCTCCCCTCATTTGATCTCAAGCACTCCCTTCCTGCCCAAACACAGGAAAATACTTTTAAAATTCATTTTCTGCTCCTCTTTTCACTTTGCTGTGATGGTTTTTTTTTGTCTCTCCTTGGTCCCTGCATTTTCAGTCAAGCTGGGACATTAATATTGATGCTGACCTCGGTTATTAGGAGCTGCATTTCCAAGTGTGCCAGCAGCATATAAATACTATTACTGGGTAATTAGTGAGCCTCAAGCTGAGGTTGGATTGAGCAGGGCTCAGTGTCCTACTTTTGGGATTGGGCTTTGGGTTTTTTTTGTGTTGGGCTTTTGGGGTTTTGCCCCAAGAAGGAGCTGGAGAAATGGAAATCCCAGCTCAGGAGAAGCTGGATGCTCAATGAAAGAGAAAGAAGCAAAACAGAGAGGAAAAAATGGAGGAAAATAATATCTCCAAAGGCTTTTCCTTTTTTGAAAACCTCCTGTATTTGAAATACAAAATAATATATTTTTTAGTTGTTCCTATCCTTTCTTGCTGGATTTCTTGGTTTGCAATTTCTCTTCCCATGCCCCGCTTTAATTTTGCTCCTCTGGTGCCATAAAAGTTTGGAAAAGCTTCAGTGTTGCCAAAGGGCAAATGCAACCAGGATTCTCTGGTTGGATGCACCTAAAAAATGGATACTTCTTGCATTCCTCACTCTAGCCCTTTCTGAATACAGAAAACCCTTTTTTTTATTTTTATCCCCCATTCACTTCTCCCCAGTAAATACAAGAAGGGTTTTTCCATCCAGACAGAGATGGGGAGACATCCCCAGGGTCACCAGATCCTTGCCTTTACCCCATAGTGTGGCTTTGATTGAAACACCATGTGAATAATTTAGGGGTGTTTTGCATCTTTTATACCTCTGAACTTCCACTAAAAGGGGTTTTGAGTTGCTGCTGCCGGCGAAATAACATCTGAAGGTGAAGAGCCCCTCAATTTTGCATGAGCTAAAAGGGCTGTGGATGGGGAGTTGGGCTTTGCCTCTGAAGCCAGGCAGGTTTAACTCATGAATTTCATGAATTAACGTGGGAGGAAAGCAGTGGCTCCCTGCTCTGGGGGTAAATCACTGCAGCTCACTGGGCCTGGGGGATCACTGCAGGTTTTGGCATCACTGCCCCTTCCTGCACTCAGGGTTGCAACCCTAACTCCTTGCCCATGTTACTGTCCCCCCCCCTTTCTTTTTTAATTGCAGCTCAGTTGCTGGCTTTCCCTCTGCATGGAGATGTTTTGGGTGAAATCATCCCATTTTCAGACCTCTTCATTGGCTGAGGCTTTAATGGTTTTGCCAGGAGGAGGAGCAGCCTTGTTAGTGCTCCCCAGCAGGAGCATGCCTGTATCCCCCTGCTTTTGGAGGTTCTCAGAGCACTCTAATGGCACTCAACTGGAAGAGAGAAGGTTTAGATATCAGAAATTGTTCCCTGTGAGGGTGGCAGGCCCTGGCACAGGGTGCCCAGAGCAGCTGTGGCTGCCCCTGGATCCCTGGAAGTGTCCAGGGCCAGGCTGGACAGGGCTTGGAGCAGCCTGGGACAGTGGAAGGGGTCTTTGCCAATCACAGAGAACTGGAAGAATCTTTAAGATCCCTTCCAACCCAAACCATTCTGGGATTCTGTGATTCTCTGACTTCTCCTTTCAGGGCTGACTGCCTTCCAGGGCTTCGTGAGCGTCAACACGTGGGCTTGACAGGGTGCCTGTGTCAAGCTGCTGGAAAAGATTTAAAATTCTTAAATAATTTCCGCAAAACAAATGAATCTTCAGAAGGGCTTTCCTCACAGTTGCTAAGCCATTTAATTTATCTGAGTCATTTACAATTTGTGATGGGCCTATTAATAGCCTGATGTGGGGATCAACATCACTTAGATGTGGGAGTCGTTTTCTTTCCTTTTTTCTTTTTATTTCTTTTTTTTTTTTTTTTTTTTGGCCTTTTGGGTTTTAATTTCTTGCTGGATTTGCCCCCAGAGGCACAGAGCTGTGTTTGGAAAACGTCAGCTCTGTCTCCCCAGCCCCTTTGTCATGCTGGTGCAGCTCAGGCTGAAAGCACAAACCACAGCCCACCCATGGGGACGTGCTGCCCTGCTACTACTTAACTGCTTCAAAGTACCTGTCTGTGATATGAAACATGCCATAAAATCAATATATTCCAGATGTCCCACAAATTCCCTTCAATCCACCTGAAGGCAGTCCACACAGCGAGGTTCCTCGGTCCCTGCTGCCTCACTCACTGCCAAAAGGAGCACAGGGGTGGCTCATTTGGGGTTGCACTTTGGAGTGGTTCATTTGGGGTTGCACTTTGGGGGATGGCTCATTTGGGGTTGCAGTTTGGGGTGGCTCATTTGGGGTTGCAGTTTGGAGGTTGCCCATTTGGGGTTGCAGTTTGGGGGATGGCTCATTTGGGGTTGCAGTTTGGGGTGGCTCATTTGGGGTTGCAGTTTGGGGTGGTTCATTTGGGGTTGCACTTCGGGGGATGGCTGNTTTGGGGTTGCAGTGTAGAGGTGGCTCATTGGGGGTTGCAGTTTGGAGGTTGCCCATTTGGAGTTTCAGTTTGGGAGGTGGCTCATTTGGGGTTGCAGTTTGGGGTGGTTCATTTGGGGTTGCAGTGTAGAGGTGGCTCATTGGGGGTTGCAGTTTGGAGGTTGCCCATTTGGAGTTTCAGTTTGGGAGGTGGCTCATTTGGGGTTGCAGTTTGGGGTGGTTCATTTGGGGTTGCAGTGTAGAGGTGGCTCATTGGGGGTTGCAGTTTGGAGGTTGCCCATTTGGAGTTTCAGTTTGGGAGGTGGCTCATTTGGGGTTGCAGTTTGGGGTGGTTCATTTGGGGTTGCAGTGTAGAGGTGGCTCATTGGGGGTTGCAGTTTGGAGGTTGCCCATTTGGAGTTTCAGTTTGGGAGGTGGCTCATTTGGGGTTGCAGTTTGGGGTGGTTCATTTGGGGTTTCAGTTTGGGATGTGGCCATTCCCAGACCAGGGTGATGGCTCCAGGCTCTGCTCTGTGCAGTGTGGGGTGAGGACTTCAGTCACTTCAGTCCCAGGGGGTGATTGCCCTCCATGGGATTGGGGAGATGGGGTTTGCATCCTTAGGTTTGGGGGGTCTTTGTCCTGGAGGGGATTTGTCTCCCCATTCTTGGCTTGGGGGATCTCCATCCTTGGAGTCTGCAGGATCTGTGTCCTCAGGGTTGTGAGGGTCCTTGGGTTTTGAGGCTCTGCATCATCAGGGTGGGTGGATCCCCGTACTCAGGGTTAGGAGTTTTATGCTTGAAGTTTGTGAGTCTCCATCCTTGGTTTTTTGGAGATCTCCACCTGCAGGGTTGGGAGATCCCTTTCCTTATGGTTAGGGGAATTCCCAGCCTTGGGGTTAAGTGGATTCTTCCTTGTGTTTTGTGGAGCTCCATCCCTGAGGCTTGAGCATCTTCACCTTCATAATTGGGAGTGTATCTCCATTTTTGGGATGTGAGGGTCTCCTTCCTTGGGTTTGGAGGAAAATCTTCATCCTGGGGCTGGCAGATACATCTGGGGTTGGCAGACCTCCATCCTTGAAGGTTCTCCATCTTCAGCTTTGGGTGATGTCCACCCTTGTCTGTCCGTGGAGGGAGGATCTTTGTCCTCCACCCTGGATGAAGCCACAACCCACAACCTCCTGCACACCACAACTCCCACGTTGCTCAGGGACTAGCCTTGGGCAGGCTCATACCCTTGGCCAGCTGCTGTTTTGGGGTCATGGGCACCTCTGTGAGCAGAGCAGGTTCCCAACCTTCCAGCCAGCTCTGCAAATGTGACCTTAATTTATTAAGAAACTTCAGAGAGATCACACTGGGGTATGTGTTTGCTGTTGAGTTGGGTATTTCCAGGAGGCACAGCCAATAATTTCCTTGGTATGCTCTGTGTAGGTCCTGGTTGGCTGGGAGGACCATGGAAAAGCTGGAATAACAACCATGTAGAAGGCACTGAAGTAGGTACAAAAGCTAAAATTACTATTAATCACTAATACGTTGCATGGCACTAATTAATTTTTAAACAGCCTCGCTGGGGACCTCATTGCTAAAACATGATGTTTTCTTCTCTGCAACTGTGACTGTGAACTCCAAACCAAGCAGAAGGAAGTCAGCAAGGATGAGGAACCACAGGTCCATGAGCCTGCTCTGCTGGCCACTGTGCCTGGGGGATGCCCTGTTACACCCTCTGAAGGGATTTTTTTGGGCTGGGGAGTCAAATCCAGCTTCCTGGGAGTGCAGAAGTGTTGTCTGAGCTGCAGGCATGCTGGGAGGAAAGGGAAAACTATTTTTGATTCTGCTCTCACCTGTCTCACTTTACCCGAGCGTGGCTTTCCCTGAGTATTTTTAACTGTATTTTATTACTGGTCTCTCAAGCCTCAGACTGGGGGAATGCTGTCATTGCACTCACTCACATGTTAAGTTATTTAATTCAGTCTTTGTGAGTGTTGAGAAAAGACTTTCCTCAACCTTTTCATTGCTGCTGACATCTAGATCAACACCCACGTTTATTTATTTGACATTTCCCATTTCCAATTAATCTGTGAAATATTCCTCCTAAAATGGTCTGAGCTGGTAATGCTTTATCTTCCATTTAGTGTTTAATTATTCTTTAATTATTTGGACACTTTTCTCATCACCACTTCAAGTCCACCTATTAATTCCATCCTTTTAAGTTTCATCATCTCCAAAAGAAGGGAAATACAGCAAGCTTCTGCTAAGTTGATTTTGAAAAATTTTTCAAGTTCAGTAGTTTTATTTACACCTCTCTGTTTACTTCTTTATTTTAAAATTAGGAAATGTGGTTTGGGGTGAACCTTTTTTGATATTCTCTGGGTCTGATGGTACCAGGATCCGGCCTGAGGCAGGCTGAGTGTAGAAAATGACAATTGCACCATTGAAATAGTGGGGTTTTTTTTGCTGTAGGAGGGAGCCTTTGCTGTGTGCCAGTAGCAGCCCTGGGGTCACAGAGGGCTGTGAGTGAGGGGAGCACCCGGCCCCCCCAGACGGGGCCATTTCTGTTTCCATATGGAAAAGGGATGTGGCATCTGGTTTCACTCCCAGCAGCTGGCAGCTTGAAGCCTGTGTTTTGCATGGTGTGGAGTAAAGAGAAAATAAAGTGTCGAATTGTTTGGCATTATCAAGGATTTCTGCTCCCCAGGACTCCTGCATAAAGAGATGGAAATTTTAGCTGCTGGAGCCAAGAAACACACAGAAGTATATGAATTTATTACATTTTATCTCATTCCCTTGCAAACAGCGCTGGAAATGTCAAAAGATCATCTATTGTTTCATCGTTTAGAAAGAATTTTTGTTTTCTAGTTGTAATTTCCTTGATGCCTGGCTGTGGGGAAGGAAGAGAAATTGGAGCAGGAGCTGGCAGGGCTGCGGCAGGTTGAACATGCAGGTTTGTCTGGCCATGGAGCTACGTGCATTTAAATTTCTCACATCCCAGGTTTTTAATTTAACAAATGTAATTAAGGCTGGGGTAGGTACTCGGATTATTCATTTACTCCAGATGGAAAAAATTAAATTGAATGCAAATTCCGTAATCAGACGTGAAGTTGAGGATGTCGGACGTGATGGGGAAGTGTCAGCACATTAATCGGACTGCTTTCCCTAAACAGCACCCAAATCTAAGAGCCAGGGATTATTTGAATAATTGAGGTGGCATTTGATAAGATATCTGATTGCTGATATCTCCTTAAGAAGGAGCCCTAATTGTAATTCTCCATCAAGAAGGATTAATCTGTGCAGCAGAATGCACTGGGGATAGTGTGGTGTCAGACTCCCTCCCTGGAGTTTCGGTTTTTTATCAAGGGCTGCCATGCCCAGGGAAGGTGCCAAAGTGATTTATCGCTGCTCCTGTTACTTTATCCATGTGCCAGGAGGTCATCAGGTAGCACAGCTTGGCACTGGGGATCTGAGGCTGCCTGAGTCCCACAGCCCCAGAGTTGGGTCTGTGTTTTTGGGTCTGTATCTCCCATCCTTGGAGAAGGATGCATCATTGCATCTTAATGTCCCTTCTTCGTGTCTTCAGGGCACGGTTAGACCTTTTTTTTCTCTGGGAACAGGAGATAAAATGGAGACAAACTGTCCCAGCTTCAGCAGAAGAACATGCTGGAGATCATCCACGACCCCAGACGTCTGACAGGACCCAATCCTGATGTTCTTGGGAAACTTTTGGGGGTTGTGTCTCCCAGCTCGGTCTTGGCTGGGGTAGAGTCATGGTTTGGGATGGTCCCCCCAGTTTAGTGCTTCTACTGAGACTCTGCAAACCATGCTGCCACCCTCTGCATCCCCTTTCCCCTCCCTGCCCTTCTCCTCCTGGATTTTTAGAATTAGAATGAAAGGCAAAGATCATCAGCAAAAAGATGGGTTGAGATAAGAACAATTTACTGGAAACTGGAACGAGAAAACAAACAGTGAGAGCAGCAATATTAATAACAGAAGGGTACAAAAAGAAAGAGTGATTCACATACAAAAATGCTCACCTTAAGCTAGAGCTGCTCTGGCTGGGAAGAGAGTCCCTTTCCTGCCCCTCCCCCCAAAAAAAGATGTGAAGTGGTATAGAATAACCAGCCATGCCCCCTCCCAGCTAGTGCAGAAATTAACCCTCTCCTGCCTGGAACCAGGACAGGTAGCAAGAGGAGTTTCCCCTCAATCTGGCAACAGACACTTGGTCATAATCATAAAAATCTTTTCTCGTGGAGTTTGTTTCTCTGCCAGCATCATTGGCTCCTCTTAAAAGTGGGCATGGAAAGGTGGGGAGAGAGGGGTGGACTTTGAATCCCACACACTGAGTGAGATTAGAAAGGATTTAAATTACTGAAATGACAATTTTTTTTTTAATTGGTATACCCATTTCAAGATCCAGTCTTGTAAACAAATAATCATCATGGTCCTTCCTTCTCCCTTCCTCTATCTAGCAGCAAATGCAGAAAAGAAAAGGGAAAAAGATGAAGGAGGGAAAAGGGGTAGAGCTTGAAAGAGTTTGCTGGTGGGTTTTTTTGGTCTTTTTGAGGGCTTGAGTATATTGAAACAAACTGTAAATGGAAATTATTCTCTGTGAGGGTGGTGAGGCCCTGGCACAGGTTGCCCCATCCCTGGAAGTGTCCAAGGCCAGGCTGGACAGGGATTTAGACCAGCCTGGGGTAGTGGAAGGTGTCCCTGCCTGTGGCAGGGAGTTGGAACAAGATGGGTTTTAAGGTCCCTTCCAACCCAAACCCTTCTGGGATTCCCTGATTCTATATAATTTAAAAAAGGGGTGTTGGGGAGAAAATAATCCTTAGCTCTTCTGCAGTCAGTGGTTTGCCCAGCAGTGATGAGGATATATTAGATTTTTCCTGTCTCTAAAGCAAAGTGAAATGCAGAGTTTTTCATTTTTTCTTTTTGTTCTACAATCCCACCTCCTCCTGTGGCCGTGTCCTGATGGATTGGGTGCACTGAGTGATTTTAGCCAGGCTCTGGACAATGCATTCACAACCAGCAAGGAATTATATCCCCTGAAAAAAACCCAACCCCCCCCAAAAACCACAAACACCCCCCCAACCAAACAAAAAAATCCCAACTTAAATCACTTGAGATAAGTTGGGTGTTATCTTAAGGTTGCAAATTGCTTGTTTGCTTCTCCAGCTGGAGCTGTTAATTCAGAACAATTAACACACCGTTTAAAACCCAGACTAAGCATATGGAGGCAGTCCTTGGGAAAAGAGCTTGTTTGGGATGGAGTGCCTCCGTGTGAAATCAGAAGGATGGCTCCAGTTTGTCTTTCCCCTTAGATCCTGGCAGGTGTTTGGGAAATGACACAAATACCAGGGAGTTTAGCCCCCCAAAACCCTTGTTGGATGCTAGGTGGAGTGATGCTCAAAGCAAGAGCCTGCTGGGTCTCTAGACCCAGAAAGAAATCAAGTGTTGACATTCATTGTTTGGATGAATTTACCACTGAGAGAGTGCCTTCACCCTCCTGCTTCCTTCAAATATTTCTTCTTGATGAAGAAATAATGAATCCTAGAGTGAATCCTGAAATAATGTCTGATTTTTTTTTATTGGCCCCTTTGCAATGCCATGAATCACCTCCCTGGCTCCATCCTTCAGGCCTTTTGTGGCATCATTTTGGACACGTGCCATTTATTTTCTCAGGTTCCCTTTTGATTTTTGATGCAGGTGAAGAAACAAAAGCCTAAATCTGGAAAGAAACCCCGAAACACAGCAGTTCAACCTTCTTAAAATACTGATGTGAGCTCAACCTGCTTAAAATATCCCTGGGTCAAGGAGCAAGGAGGTGAGCTCATTGCTTTTCTGCAAGGACATAAACCACTGTTAGACTTTTATGGGATGCTGTAGGAAATACTGCAGCAGTTGCTGCATTTTTGCAGCCCAGTGGTGGCTTATGGGATGATCCTTTTCTTCCATGTGTTTTTTGGCCATGTTTGTTTATCCATGCATCTGTGCATCCTTGCATCCATGTGTCCTTGCATCTGTCCATCCATCATTTTTGGTCTTATATTCCTGACCAGAACTGCACAGAAATTTTATTAAGGGCACCTAAGAATTTTTTTTTTTTTTTTTTCACATGAAAAAAAATCCCACGAATCCAATGTTTTCTTCAGAAACTTTACAGGAATTGGCATGGCTGAACGTGCAGCAGCATTTAGCATCCCCTGCAAATGATGGGAAAATAAGCTTTTCCATCTCAAAGCTAGCACTGGGATTTTGGGGTTGGGGACCCCTGTAATGTGACCCCCAAAACCTTCATCCCCCTGAGCTGTGAAAGCCAAGCAGGTCATCTTTAAGAGCTTTTTCTGCAAACCCTTTCCTGTTACTCCCCCATCCGAGGATGGATGTAGGCAGCATCGGCAAATCTGAATAACTAATCAGAGTCCTCATTAACCCCCCACTGAGATGCTCAAACATTCACTTTGCTGTTTGTGAAGCAGGGAGAGAGGAAAAAAAAGAAAGGAAAAAGGGAAAAAACCGCACAAGCCACCCTGCATTAAAATTGATGTGTTATTAATCCCACTGTTGCAGACCTCATGGGTACCGAATTTTCCTGCGTCTCGCCCGAGGCCGAGCAGTGTGGTGCTGCTTCTGCAGGGCACTTTGCCTTTCCATTATTTATCAGCACGGTGGAGAGAGGCTGCTTTTGTTCCCCAGATCCACATGCATTCACAGGCACACTTCTGGGGTGGGGATGTCCAATATTTCTCTGCATGCCCCGTTGGGATAAATGTGAGTCCCCTACAACAGGGACTTGTCTCTCCCGGCCGTGTTTTGACTCAAAGCAGCTTTGCTTTTGCAGAAACACAAAAATATTTGGGTGTATGGGCATGTCTCAAATCTTTCACTCTCTCTGAGGAAGGGTGGGGTTGGTGCATTGTTAGTTTTACTTCTGGAGTGAAAATACCATGTTCTTCTTTGCCTCTTTGAGCATCCCCAACACCTGGGATAAGGCCCCAGCCCTTATCCAGAGGCTGGAGATGTTACAGAAATTGCACTGTTGGGGGAAAAGCCCAACACACCAAAGGTTTTTATCACAAAAGTCCTGCTGGCAGATGGCAGCAGGTATTGCCAAGGTATTTGGAAAGTCACAATCGTCCCTTGGAGCTCCTTAAAGGGTTAACTGAAACTTGAGCTTTGATTTCTGCATTTATACTGTTTTTCACATATACAGGGTTTCTTTGGTTGTCCCCATGGGTGTGGGGTGTGGGGCCAGTGGAGCTTGCTGCTGGGCATAGTGTGGGGTATAAAAATAATTCAACAAAACCCAGCATTACTGGGGATTTCACCATTTGTGCTTTTCCCCTAAGTCAGAGGAGCTGGCATTAAATTTATTAAAACATGATAGTCACAATTAAACAGCATTGACATGATGAGGCTGGAAGCACCACGGCCTGCTCACATTGGAAGAAACAAAGTGGCATATTGGAAAAAGCCTTCTTGCTTTAAAATCCTACACTTTTTGCAAAAAAATCCTGAATTTTGTTTAACTAAACATCAGCTTTATTAGCATTCCCTTACACTTCATTAAAAACTCGTTAAGAGGGATGCCCTTGGCTTTTTGCAGCTGAGGTAGAGGCTGCTGTCCCAGGATACTGGGCTCCCATCTCTGCTGCTGGATGCTATTCAGGTCAGCTAGATCAGGATTTAGGGCATTTGTGGGGATTGATGGCTTGTCAGAAGTGGTGTCTCATTTATGACCCTGGGGCAGCTGCTGAATGCAGCCATGGGACACCATGGATCTTGTTCCTTGCATTGCCTGTGGTGGAGCATCTTGGAGGAGGCATCTCCTCCATTCCCTTTTGCATTGGGAGGACTTCAAAGGCCTTTGCTGAACTTCAAAGGATGCCTTTTGAAGTTGCTAAAAGTGCTCACCAGCTCAAAAAGGCTTCTCTCTCTCTGCAAGGGTGTTCAGGGAGATGTCCCTGGTGGGGCTGGCTCTTTGTGTTCCTCGTGATGGGGACAAAAACGGCATCACTGCTGCGAAAGTTGCACGATGTTTTTGTCCTGAATGCATGCAGCACCCAAGACCTCAGGCCTGACTACCTCCAAGGATGAAAATCAGTCTACCAGTCTATCAGAGCTCTTTTAACACTGACAGAGCCTTGTTTCTGCTCCTTTTCCTCCACCCTCACCTTTTGTTCACACAGCAACCCCAGATGACAAAAGTCTTTCCTGTGGGATAGAAAAATGTCTTTGTAGGGGTGAAGGACTGGTGCAAAACTTGAGCTTTTCCATCATGATGTCAGGACAAATCCAATGCAAATCAGGTCCCAGGTTCCTGATATGTATTTGGCATCAGCCCATTCGTGCTCCTCCAAGGCATGAGCATTAATTCTTTACCATAAATAACCTTAATATTTCACCTGCTGTTGTGGTGGAAGAGTTTTAGACTCAGGCTCTTCTGGGCAGATAGGGTCTCTACATCTCTTGGCAGGACCCACACTGGCTGGAGAAGTCAAGAGGCACCTTGACCTTTTGTCTCTCTCACCAAATTTTCCATGTTTGGAGGTTTCTGCCATGTTTTGCCCTGCAATGACCCAGTTGTTTCCATAGCCCTTGGGCAATGACCTTGGGTCAGGTTTCCAGAAGCTTCCTGTGCAATCTTCCCCCTCTAACAGCTTTGGACCCATGTCCATGGTGAGATGATGGAAGATGATGGTGCCTGCTGTGCAGGCACAAAACCACACGTGCTGTTATTGCCAGGGGTTTGGGATGGAATTAAAAGCAGGGCAAACAGTTCTCATGGATCTCCTGTCTGGCCTCAGCAGAGCAGACACAGCTCTGTGCTGGTGGTGGAGAGCAGAGATGCATCCCTGGAGTGTGTCCTGGGGGATCTGAGGAGCTCTCCAGGGGTTCTGTGGATGCTGGAAGGTATCTCAGGTGTATACTGAGCAGCTGAGAAGCTCTTTGGAGGTTCTGTGCATGTTGTATCTCAGGTGTATTTTGGGCAGCTGAGGAGCAATCCAGGGGTTCTGTGGATGCTGGAAGGTATCTCAGGTGTGTTTTGGGCAACAAGGAGCACTCCAGAAGTTCTGTGGTTGTTGTAGGTATCTCAGGTGTATACTGAGCAGCTGAGAAGCTCTTTGGAGGTTCTATGCACATTGGTAGGTATCTTAGGTGTATACTGGACACCTAGGAGCTCTTTGGAGGTTCTGTGCATGTTGTATCTCAGGTGTATTTTGGGCAGCTGAGGAGCAATCCAGGGGTTCTGTGGATGTTGGTAGGTTATCTCAGGTGTGTTTTGGGCAGCTGAGGAGCTTTCTGTGGAGATTCTGTGGATGTTGGTTGGTATCTCAGGTGTGTTTTGGGCAGCAAAGAGCTCTGCAGGGGTTCTGTGGATGCTGGAAGGGATTTCAGGTGTGTATTGGGTAACTGGGAGCTCTCCATGGAGGTTCTGTGGTTGTTGGTTGGTATCTCAGGTGTGTTTTGGGCAACAAGGAGCACTCCAGAAGTTCTGTGGTTGTTGTAGGTATCTCAGGTGTATACTGAGCAGCTGAGAAGCTCTTTGGAGGTTCTATGCACCTTGGTAGGTATCTTAGGTGTATACTGGACACCTAGGAGCTCTTTGGAGGTTCTGTGCATGTTGTATCTCAGGTGTATTTTGGGCAGCTGAGGAGCAATCCAGGGGTTCTGTGGATGTTGGTAGGTTATCTCAGGTGTGTTTTGGGCAGTTGAGGAGCTTTCTGTGGAGATTCTGTGGATGTTGGTTGGTATCTCAGGTGTGTTTTGGGCAGCAAAGAGCTCTGCAGGGGTTCTGTGGATGCTGGAAGGGATTTCAGGTGTGTATTGGGTAACTGGGAGCTCTCCATGGAGGTTCTGTGGTTGTTGGTTGGTATCTCAGGTGTGTTTTGGGCAACAAGGAGCACTCCAGGGGTTCTGTGGATGTTGTACCTCAGGTGTATATTGGGCAGCTAGGGGCTCTTTGGAGGCTCTGTGGTTGTTGTAGGTATCTCAGGTGTGTTTTGGGCAGCTGAGGAGCTGTTGGGACGTGCTGGTGGTGGCATATATCAGATGGACATTCAAATCAGCAGTGCAGCACATGGAGTTGTACACATACCTTTATGTATTAGACATTTATCAGCAACCTGAGGAGCTCTGTAACAGGTTATGTGCACCAGGGTGGGTGTTTTGGATGTGTATTGAAATCTGAGGAGCTCCAGGCAGGTGCCATTTAGATTTTCATGAGATATTCATGTTCAGAGATGTTCATGTCAGCTGTGCATTGCTGAGGAGCTGCTGAGGGCTGGCTTGTGTCAAGGTGATACATCGGGGCAAATTGAGAGGAGCTTGGCAGAGCTTGTGTGCATCAAGGGACATATATTGGACTGTATATATATAAAATATAAGGGATTTATACTGAGGAGATCTTTACCAGGAGATATATATCAAGGTAGATGCATCAGACATATACTGGAGATCTCAGGTGGTGTTTATAGACATAGAGGTAATACCTGGAGCTGATGAATATTGAGGGACATTTATCAGAGGGATGTTGAAGGTCTGAGGGGCTCACTAGAGCTGATATATATGGAGAAGTCTGGTGAATTTTATCTCTTGTGTTCCTTTTTTTTTTTTCTGCAGACAAACACAAAACAGCCCTGTGTTGGTGGCTGTGCTGGTCCTTGCTAAGCCTATCTTTGTTTTTCCACTGGAACTGCTGAGATGGGCCTAGAAATCCCAGTCCCATAAAGGCCAGATTCTTGGAATTGCAAAATCATCTCTGGCATGTGGATGGACCTCTCCTTATTAAATAATGTCTGGGAGCTCCCCCATTTTGGAGGTGGCTGTTTCCCAGTTCACTCTGCCTGAGCCCAAGTACAAAAACACATTTACACTCAAGGAAATAATTACAATTAACCAGAGAAATGGCAACTGCCAGCATGAAAGGGGAGCAGCCAGCATCAGTGATGTTTTATTCCTTTTTTCCTTTTTTCTCTTTGCAGACCTGGATTGTACCAGCAGCCCTCAGTGGGATCCTGTGAGGAGCTTTCTGCACCCACCAGGAGAGGAGAAGGACAGGACAGGACAGGACAACGTTGACCTCCATCCTCTGTGGCCAGACCAACAACAACAACAACAACAACAACAGCCTTTGTTTTCTGGACATAGCTCGGTTCGACCTCTAAAAATCTGATTTATTTTTTGTCCTCTTTTGGAGGTGTTCAAACCTGCTGGGGAAAACCCCTGATCTAGCTCAGACAGCATTCCTGCTTTCATCTCCAGGGGATATTCCCACCTAATTTTTCCTTGATTTCTCCTATTTTCCCCATCATCCTTCCAAACAAATGCAATAAGAGCAACTTGCCATCCATGGCTTGGCTGACACTGCCAGAACACCTTTCCCAGTGCAGACCTTCATCCTTTGCTTAGTATTTCACTTTCTTATTTCATCATTTTCTCTCAGTATTCAAGTATTCCATTTTTGCTTTCCCAGGTTGTGATCCCTACCCAGTTTTTGGGGCAGTGGGAGGACACTTCCAGGGCAGTGGCTCCCTGAGCACCCCCTAACAGTAAGGCTGCTTTGCTTTATATTAATTAATTAAGCAATTATGTGTATTAACTGTGCAATTATGTACATTAATTGAGCAGGATGTGGTGAGTCATGACCTTGGTGTGGCTTTATTTGGAGGAATTTCTGCTGTTTTCTGTTGCATTTAAGTGGTATCAACCCTTCCCTAAATGCAGTGAGCATTTCATAGCAGAATTACACTTTTCAAAATTTTTTTTAAGAAATCAGTCTGTGCAGAGAATCATGTTTTAATGCTCAAGTGTAGATAACATATTGTTAAGAGCCCTACAAGGCATAAGCAGCCTGGAGGAAAACACAGATATATTTTTGTGAAAATACTCTGAAATATAGGCTGTTATCACTGCAAAATTTTGGCACAGCCTGCAGTAGGGTGCAGAGAAATGGTCACCAACTAAAAATAAATGAAATGCAACGCTTAAAATAAGATATACATGAAACCAAGGGTTTCACAGTCCTCTAGTCAACCCCAATCACTAAAATTAGGGCTTGACAGAGTGACAAATGTGCTTGATCCGTGCCAAAAGCAGGGCACCCGGCAGGTGACACAGAAAATAAAATCCTGTTGGCTACAACTTCCCTCCTGTAGGAGCAAAGAGAAATCTTTGGTCACTGAAAATGGGAGTGGCACCTTCAATTTGCATAAATATTCTGCAAAAGTGCCTGGTTTCTTCTTAAACTGGTTATATTTAGGTGGGGAAAAACCCCAAACCTTCATTTGGTCCATGGCCCAGCAGAGCATCTTTACTTTGAGTCTTTTCTTTTGAGAAGAAAATCCCTTTTAGTAACAAGCAGCCAAAGAGGGAGGATTATTTCCCCCAGACTTCCCCTTAAACCCTCATTCTTGCTGGTGACCCCACATCAGCCAAAACAAAACAAAAACAACCCCACAATTAAGGAAGTGATGAATATCTCCTTAGCCTGATTTTACCCCTTTCTGATAAAGGTACAGGTTGGGTTCTTCATGTTGAAATTACTTTGCTGGTGAGTGTGGGGGGTTTGGGGTCACCACAATGACCATTTTTGGGGGGATCCTCCCTGCTTGATGCCCTCTTTCCAATCTGTATTTCAGAGTGAGCTGGCCAGTACTGGCATGAAAGTGATGTCCTGGAGTGGCTCCAGAGGGCAGA
>VWZS01006133.1:0-42201 GCA_013397075.1 Rhabdornis inornatus
CTCTAGCTGTATTCCCACAGTTGGGCAGTGGAACAGGGTCTCCAGGGAAGTCATCACAGCACCAGGCTTGACAGAGTTCAAGAAGCATTTAGACAATGCTCTCAGGTACATGGTGTCACTCGTGGGCAGGACCAGGAATTATACTCAATGATCCTTGAGAGTGCCTTCCAACTCATTATATTCTCTGATTCTATGATAACTTAAAGTCAATATGAAGAGCAGAATCTCTTCATGGTTGAGGGGTGAAGGTACCTCTGAAGATCATCTAGTCCAATCCCCCTTTTCAATCAAAGGCAGCTACAGCAGGATGCCCAGGACCATGTCTAGTCTGGTTTTGAATACCTTCAGGGATGGAAACTCCACAACCTCTCTGAGCAACCTGTGCCAGTGCTCACAGAAAAAGTTATGCTTAGATGAAATCTCTTGTAACTCAACCTGTTCCCATTATCTCTTGTCCTGTCGTAAGGTACTATTGGGAGAGTCTGGCTCTCCCTTACTCCCCACTCAGGTTTTAATACGCACACTGAAGAGATCCTCCTAAATCTTGTCTTCCAAGACCCAACAATCCCAGCTCTCCCAGTTTCTTCATGTATGAGGGATGCCCCAACTACTTAATCATCTCTGTGGTCTTTCACTGATCTTATTCTAGTTTGGCCATGCCTCTCTTGCATCAGGGAGCCCAGGAATGGACCCTTCTCCAGGTGTGGGCTCACCAGTGTTGAACAGAGAAAGAAAAGCTTACATTTATTGGATCCTCAGTAAGCATATTTAAGCAAACACATAATCCTTCTATATTCTCTACACTGTGACCTGATGGCACCTGGGCACATGTGAATCATGGTTTTAAAAAGTTAAGATTTTTGCTAAAGGTAGAAGTAGTTTCCATGACCAAGATGTAAGTTAGGTAGGTAAATGGTAGGTTAAGAATTACTAGATGCTTAGGCAAGAGCTAATTGGTATAATTATCTGCTATTATGAACTTACATCTAGAAGAACGTAAAATAAGTAAACCATTAATCGTGAAGCACGGGGCCTTGGATCGTGCCAGAAAGTCACCGAGACCTGATGAAGACTCTCCTGACTTCATCCTTCGAGACTAGTGACCCATTTCGAGACCACCAACCCAATTCAAGAGAAGAATTGTGCACGTGTGAAGGACTAATAGCCTCATTTTAATATAAAATGGGGATGGGAGGTGCTGGGGTTATGCATATGTATTGTATGTAAGATCTTGAAGAATAAATAGATGGCAAAAAACCTTTTTCAGGGCGGTCATGCCTTTCGGAGGTGACTCCCATGCTGCCCGCCGGTGAATAAACATGCCTCTTTCTAACTTTAATTAGCTAGAGGGTCTTTGTCCATGATTATACCAGTTTTTAACAATTCACATGGAACTACCACAACTGTGCACCCTACTCACCTTAGTTGCTACATCCACAGGACACAAGTCCCATGAAAATGCTACACCATCAGATTATTGGAAGGAACAGACAAGCAGGAGTGGAGGCTGCAGAAGAAGGAAGAACAGATGCAGCAAACTGCAGCCGCATGTAAAACAGCTTCTCAAACACACCTCTCCTGCTTTCCTTTTTAGGAGTCAGCAAACACGGTAGTTGAAAAAATCCACAGAAGTAGGCAATTTTGTCTCCAGTCTGTCACAAAATAATGTAAACTAGAAACCCTATTTTTCTTATAACCACAATATACAGTTGTAAGAATTTAGTAAAGAGATTCACATGTCTATTATAAGGCACCAGTTCAATAGTGCATTTTCAGGGGACTGAGTATTCACCATTGTTCTGAAGAAATAGTGAGATTAATCACAAATTGCTGAAGTAGGAACCCAACTGACACTACAGCCCTCTGTACCACTTGCTACACAAACACATGTAGACTGTCCTCAAAGGACTTGCAAACTAAAGAAAGCAGAGGGAAAGAGCATTACGCAGTTTGGAAAGATTAACTGTTTCCATCCACACAGTTCAACAAAGACCCGAACTTTCCAGTGTCTGAACTGCAGACCCAAAAAATCTATAGCTCCTGAAACTCTCCTTTAAGACTTGGCCAGAGCTCTGGAGCACCAAGATGCTGCAGAATACTACAAGCAAGTAAAAAAGAATCCAAGGCTCAAGTCCTGAGCAGAATTATCCTCAAATAATCATATAATGCCGAACTCATGTGTAAGAAAACATATTTTCCCCCTTACATCACAAATGACCTTGACTCTTAACTTTCCTTCTAGAACTTTTCCAGAACTGTACTTATCTCTGACATTTCTCTGCTTGCCTTCGTCTCTTGCCATGATGTTATTCAGGTCTTCCTTGCTGTTCAAAACAGATTCTAGTAAGACAGAGAGTATTTTTTAAAAAGAAAGAAGTCTGTAAGCAGGGGGAGCTCTGCATGAGATGTTCATGACTACAGAAGCAGTACAAAGTGCTAAAGGCTATGAAGAGCAAAAAATCACCTTTTCATCACAACTCTGAGGCACCAGCACATTTTCGATAGAATTCCTGAAATCGCCAAGCAAAATCAGGAGAAATAAGCAATGCCAGGAACTTGGAGACAAGGTAAAAAATTGAAATTATTCATAGTAATTTATAGAGAACACCACCAGGTTACAACTCACTAGTAGCACAGGAAGCATGACATAAACCAGACGAGTTTATATAGAAAACATATAGGAAAGGCTGCATTTTATGGTCATAACATAGTCGGGTTAGCTGTGGAAAATCCTCTTCTATTTTGTGGCTTTGCATGGCATTGTGTATGCCCTTCAGGGCAAATATTAATGTAAGGACTGAAAAATCATTTGGCCTGTGGATGGACTTAGTGGGATCTAAGCTGTATCACGTGGAAACACATCTAGCACGCTTGGAAAGAAATAGGCACTTGAGGGCTTTATAGCATGTTTATACAGGCTCAGACACTAAGAGAAAGGTCATCTTGTATTTTGGAGTGTACAACCTCTTGAGACCAAATATTCTTCACTAATCAGTAAATAAATAGCAGGGAACAATGAAGTCCTAACTTCAAAAGGCCTGCAGTGGGGGGAGTAAGGGAAAAGGGGCTGAGCAGGTTAGTGAATAAAATTTTCACCTTACAAAAATACCACCAGTTTCAAAAGCAATTGGTATGGACTAGAGAAAATGGCCTGCAAATAAATCAGAAAATCCTTGATTTGAAAATCTCTGTATCTGGAAGATCAGAATTAAGGTCATTTTATTGCCCTGATGTGTTTAAAAAAAAAAAAAATCTGCTACTGTCACAGTGTCGAAACAAATATCTGTATGTTTAAGCAGATGTTAGATATTGTAGCAGTGTACACACACTTGCAACTTTAAATGAAAATTTTTCTAAAATTGGAGACAACCTGTTGCCCTTACTGCAATATACACATAAATCTTGGTTGCAGGGAAAAGTGCTGATTTTGTCTTTTTTCTTTTTCCATGAACAGAACCTGTGTTCTAAGTACAAATAAACTGAAATCAGTCTCATCTTTAGACAGAAGATGCTTTAAGACAGGCCCATATCTGGATGCTATTATCTTTCCTTTTCGTCCTAATACTTACATGCAAACATAAAAAGAGTGTTGAATAAAATACTGTGTTTCTACAGCAGCTAGGAATAATAACAGTATCCTTTGCTGAGACTAGATAATTTCTCACTCCTAGAAATATGGACTAGTTTTCCACAAAAAAAAAAGTATTTGTGGAAAGAGCCCATTACTGACATTTATTTAACCACTCTATAGAACCAATGGCTTATTATTGTTAAAGCCACAGTCACAGCCTCAAAAAAGATGTAGATGTAAACGGAGTATGTTAGGCCAAAATTAAGCTTCCTCAATAAAGAATCCATGTGCAAAACAGTACATAAAATACATCTTTACTATAACAACATTAGACTTCTGTAAGACATCCACACAGAGGTAGGTCTTTAAGAGGTGGATCTTTAAGAGGGACCTTTAGGAATGCATGTCAAGAAAAACCATGCCCTGAAGACTTGTTCAAGAAGGTGCATTCCTTTATGCTTATATGACCAACAACTGCAGAGTTTGACCCTGAAGCTAATGTTCAAGCCACTTGCTTCCACAGTGTCAGCTGATAATACAGCTGCACCCCATACAGGTGTAAAATGAGCGGTTAGCAACAATACAGTATGGACTTGGCAACCAAAACAGGCATCACATCTTCCCTGGTGAGACTCATGGGGCAATATGTGATCTACCAGGATATCTTTTTTCCATCACACAGACCAGTTTTTCCATTTTGTATTCAATTATCTTTTATGCCACATGTCATTCAAACTATTGGTTTAGCCTAGAAATTAAAGGGACTCCAAATGGTAGACAGCTCCTCTGTCAAGGCGAAGGGCCATGGTTGCATTGCAGTCGTCAAGGTCAAGATTCCTTTAACTCTGTTCAAACTCTGGGCTCATGTTTGTACAATGACAAACAGCAGCAAAGGGGTCACTACCTTCTATGTCAGGTGTGAAAGCAACAATGAAATGTAAGTACAAGGGGAAAAAAAAGAAGATTGCCAATATTAAAAATCATGGGATGGGCTCTGAACTAGCTATTACCACTCTTGACAGAGATGTTGGAGTTATAATCAATACTATCATGAACATGCCAGCTTGGTGCTCAGTAGCTGCCAAAAAAAGCAATAAAAACGTTAGGAATTATTAGGAAAGAAAAGAAATAAAGAACAAAACCAAAACGATCATTATGCTCACATCTTAATTCTTGTATTCAATTAAGAGCCACTCACTCATCACAGAAAAACCATCAGTTAAGCTAGAAGAGACACAAAGAAACATAAAAAAGGTGCAAATTTTGGCACAGCTTACAAACAAGGAACAACTAACACATTGCAGTTCCTCAATCTGAAAAAACAAGATCATGAAGATGGAGATTCAGAAGCATTAGAAAAATCACAAAAGGCATAAATAGAACAAGAAACAATTACTCTTTTTTTTTCCAGTACAAGAACTAGCAGGTATCAAACAAAGTTTTCAGAATGTACCTTGAAAACAAAGAATGCATAGCTCAGCTGTAGTTTGTTAACAAACCTGTGGAATGCTAAAGATGCACATCTGTAAAAAACTGCTCAGAAAAAATTTGTGAAGGGACAAATAAACACACCAAAGGCTCTTAAACATCAAGACAGCATGCCAAGCTGAGGACCTCAAACCAATAGAGGCTGGAAGAGTTTACCAGCAAGGAGGACTAAATACTTGACCTGTACTTCTGTGGGTGGCATATCCTGTATGTCTGCCCAGTGCAAGATACTGCGCCACATGGTTCAATGCAGTCATGACAATGAATCAGTTAAACCTCTTTCAGAAAGAAGCCATGAGAGGAAAGTAGCGATTTCTTGCAGACTCAAGGGTCTGCAAGGAGAGTGTTTATGCTACTACATGCTTAGTTCTAAGCTCATTCTTAAACTTAGTAGAACTAAGGCACAAGCTTAAATCCTTTCTTAAACTGAGATGTTTTCTAGGATTGGAGGTCTTGTTATTACTATTTATATCAATGTTTTTGCACAATTGTCTTCACTCTCTGTTATCATTTTCCCAGGTTTGAAAAAAGCAAAATGTGCACAGTGTTGCAACTATTCATTTAGTGCAGACTTCTGTGACTTAATTACATCAAAGTTTTGTTGCCAAAGCTGATTATAGCTCCACTGTACTGCAGGGAAGTTTGTCAACCAAAGGTTCTTATCATCTACAAGGAACAAAATATCTTTATCCACAGTTTCTAATATTCACTAATAATATAATATATATTTATTTTGCTGTGACACTCAAATTGAGCAGAGGAAAAATCTCCTATAGCATTTTCTTTAAAAAATAAATTATTTATAACTGTCAGTGAGTTTCAGGTATATTTTGATTTTAAAAGTTCACTGATCATGCTCCATTCAAAAGATACAGAGGAAGAAAAAAAAATAAAGACCTAAAGGAATTTGTGTGCTCAGTGATGCTAATGACTAAGACTCTCGTCATGTTTTCTAGATGGAATAACACATCCTATATAGCCTTTTGGAGTAATCAGATGAAAGTAGGGAATTCACATTCCAGTGTGCTGTAAGAAGAGGGCTTAGAAGACTCCCAAAGTAGTTTCATTTGACATTCAAAGCTATTTGATTGCAGTTTCTGAACATTTCTACCACATTTGTATTTAGCACGGGGTAATCTGAATTTTGTCATGTTTTGTGTCTGACCTATACATGGTATTGGTCTTTTTTTTTCTCCTGTTCTGCAGTACCGATTGCTTTCATATCACTAAGCCAAAAAACATTGTGAGTACATTCAAAATTGCTAACATTAGAAAAATCACAGCATCACCAGCATATTGGGGGTTATTGTGTAGTATTTAGGGATCTGAAATTTAAGGAGAAAAAAAGGAAAAATTATTTTATATTAATGGTAAGAAATATTCTGCCACTGCAAATTATACAAGGACAGTGCAAAAGCTGCTTCTAATATATTTTCAGAGGACAAAATGCTGATGGAAAAAACATTTGTGAGATTGTATTACTCTAATGATTTTATTTTTACTAATATGATATGGCATGGGTGACATAAAGGTAACTTTAATCCTCTTTATATTCATCTTGCTCTTCCACCTTACTTTTCAATCATCTTACAGGTACTGTACATAAGGTGCATTCTGCTTTATTATTTTGCTGCAGAGAAAACTAGCGTCTTCAGCAATTTCTCATGGCTAAAGGACTGGACACTTTTGCAGCATGGTCACAGGGTCAGATAACCTGCTCTTGCCTGAACTTTTGATGCAACAAATCCAAGAGGCTGCACAAATATTCAAATACACTGAACCCACTGAACCATGAAGCATGTCAGATTTCCAACCATCACTCCAATTTTGGCAGGACAGGGACTTTTTAGCTTTCTAGAAAAAGCAGCATTTGTAGTTAAGTGGATGCTACAGTTCACATCAGCTATTTTTGCACTCAGCATTTCTCTCCTGCCTCAGTTCCAGAGTTGCCCTAAAGCTTATAAAGGCAATAAAATCTTTTTTATTCAAAATCTATACAGATATTTCATGAAAAATGCTCTTATCTTCTCACTGCGACTGCTGATAGCCCTTCTTTTAATGGCAACTGAATAAGGACCTCTGTGAGTGTAGGGCATAGCACTGGATTTGTCCTTGGCTGGGTAACACAGTTATTGCAAATGAATACCATCCAACCCTGACTTGCTTTGCAAACACAACAAAAATCTCAAAGAAGAAGACCTCTTCGTTCTACTGATAGAGAGGAAGTTAAGTGAAAGCTTTAAAAAAACAAAGGGTAATAAATGCTGGCTACTACCTATTCACTGTTACTGTCTTTTTAATGCTGCTGGTCGCTCAGTTGGATGGGGGAGTAAATCATGGAATGGAATACCATGTTGGAATGAGCCTCAAGGATAATCTGATCCCACCCACTGGAAGAAGCACAATGGTGTAATGGTGCGGGTACGGCCCTCTAAACCCACCTCTCAGCTACCAAAGGCTTCAGGAAGCTGAAATGTCTGGTGATTGACTGTTCTGGAGGCCTCAGAACAAACATGCTCAATACAGATCTCATTTCCATGCTGTCTCTCCCTCATCCTCCATCTAAAACTCAGCAGCACATGGGTTGCTGAGCAATGTTTCTGGCAAGATTCCTGCATCAGCCAGCAAGGGATTCTCTCTGCAAGCTGCTGCCAGCCAATGTCCTGCAGGAGCAGCAACAAGAACTTCTTCATGAGGGTCAAAAAGAGGGCCAGGAAAAGTCTGCTTTTCACCTTTTTATTAACTAGCCCCTCAGAAAAGAGAGGTAGAGACCTCTGAGCTGGAAGTCAGTGAGAGAGAAGGTCATAAACCCTCACTTTTATGCAGGGTTTTGCTTTGAAGATTTGGGAAGGCCAGGCTGATCTTTCTCAAGTTGCAGAAGCACTAGCTCAGGATGCTCTGTCATGCAAGCAAGCAAACAAAATAGCTTTTAATAAACAGGGTAGGTCAATGCTTTTGTTACCACTCCTGTACCTGACTATTGTCCTGAACCAAAAGCAATTAAAACAGGGATTATACTTTGACAGCTGCATTTGTGGTGATATGTGTGCATAGCAGAACTTTGCCATGCTTTGAGAAGCTGATCTATTTTTTAGCACCTTGTTATAATTAGAACCAAATTATTTACAATTAATTATTTATTTGATTAATTTAATCCTTTTTTCTTTTCTATCAATGAATTGTTCAGAGACAGAATGTTGAATTGTTGAATTCACTTCTAGTTTAAGTAATATATTTGGTGATTAACTCCAGGTCTACAAGTTATTCATCATTTGCTAATAATCTCAATTCAGAATTTGTCCAGTGGCATGCTATTTTCTGAGGCTCAGAATACAGATGGACTCTTTCCTCCTCCTCCTCCCTCTTTGGAAAAATATGCATGGTACAACATTATGCACACTTCCTAAATTTTATTATTACATATACAGTCTTAGATTGTCTTATTGTTAAAAATTGAATAAAAAAACCACAAAACAAACCTCTGATGCTAAGCTTTACTATTTAACCTTAATGTGATCTTAAAGGAAAAATATATAGAAAATCAGAACAGGATGAACATTTCTTCCAGATATTTAGAAAATAAGTTCTGGAACTTGAGAAAAATTATTGTAACAGGCTACAGAATGATTTTGAGAAGTCCAGTAGCAGACACTTCTATGCAATTCTTCAAGCCAGATATTTTCAGTGGGTTTTTTTCCTAACAATCCATCATCTAGTCCCATCTCTTAGTTGGCACAATAGACAATTTCTAAATGGCTTCTGAAAACAAAGACAAAAGTAGCTACAAACACAGAAATTCAGCTTAGTCATGGAGGATGTATGATGTTATAACAAAAATCACTCATGGTAAAAATACCTCCTCTGTCTCACCTCATACAAACTAAATCACCACACCAAAAATGTGGATCCTAACTACATTTACCCTGAGGTACAATTGTATTTATAATTTGAATAATTTATTTGGTGACAATTTCCTGCTCGGCAGAGATTCATTACTTGCAAATAGCAAATATTCACATGGTTGCCATGGTGCTATTTGGCACACTTTCCATGAGGTACAGGCCTCCAAGCCTTCCTCTCCACCTTTCACATGCAGCACTTACAGTTACAGCACTCACATTTAGATGACTGTTTGTACAGAACCCTGTTTGTCTTACCAGGTGAGGAAGTTTTTAAGCCCCAGGCTATTTTTAATTTTCTGGATGTTTTTAAGCCTTGAGAAACGATGCTCTGTTAATTTCCCATTTTAGTCAGCAGGAGTGAAGGCAGACAATGTAATAAGCACACAGCTGATTGCACACATGAAGACTTGCAAACTTGTCTGTAAATTCTGCCACAATTTATTAATAAACATCTGCAATGTTCTTACTAAGGAAAAAATCCTACTTACATAATAGTTCATCATGATAGATGCTGAGTGTTGATATAGATGTAATTTTAGCCACTTCTTATGGAAGCGTGACTTATGTGATCACACTTTATATATGTTCGTCAATAACTTTTGAGCCTATCAGATAATTTCAGCTACCTCTGACAGAATGATGGACTCCTTCAGTTTGGGGAACTGGATCAGTTCAGCCTGCATTAGCCACCTGAGAGTCTACTGACTGAGGCTACAGATTAAGGTGAGGAAGGAAGATGGCTCATACCCCAGCCATGGAAATGTTATTCAGAGCTAACGAATTTCCATGAAACACAAATCTGTGGGAAACATTGGTCCAGATGTTTATAGAAATCCTTGTCTGAAAAGTACAGGATATTCCTCTGGCCCAGCATTAGTTTAAATCTTGAACAAGAAAGATGACCATAATGTGGTGCTTTCAGTTAAAGCATATAATGAGGAAAGCTTAAATCTGCTCTTGCCTTTGACACAAAACTCAGATTGTTCTGTGATTCTAAAAATATCAACCCCAGACACAAAGCTGCTGGTCATGCCTGACTCTTGAATCTACAAGTACAAATGTAGAGGCATTACTTCAAGGTGTGCATGAATGCCCTGTTTAAGTAAGTTGAGAGGGACCTGGTGCTTATAATCTCCTAAAGAACCCTTCTTTATATTTCTTAAAATCTATTCATGGCCTGGATGTTGTGTAAGTCTTCCTCACTGAGCCCATCAGCTTCCTACACAGCCCTTATCCAATCTCATGAGGATAAGCAGAGTAGGAAACAGTTCAGAAAGTCACAACAGCCACCTTTAGGAATTTGCAATCCAAATGTGCATTTGGATTGAATGCTGTTTCCTCCAGTGGGTAACACCAAGCAGGTCTCACAAGGAAATCCAGGAAAAGCAAACTTCTACTCATTCTTCTTTGCTACCCCAGTTTTCTTGGCGGAGCATAGAAGGTATGTAGTGACAAGTTCTCCTTCTGCATGCTTACTCTTCCACTGCTTCAGAGTGAATTCCAGACACGACTCGAAAAGATGGTTCCCTGTATACCCTGACATGAAGATGCAGATTCCTGAAGAATTGGACAGGTCCCTAGTTCCACCTTGCTTTCATGTGCCATACCAGATGCAAACCTTCTCCTCCTCCCTTGTGACCAGTGCTCAAATGCACTGGGTCTTCAATCACTTTCCAAACAAAAGTCAGTTCCAGGACCCCAACTCCCTGCAGAATTCAAGCACCAAATGAATTTGTACATAACATAGTACCAAAATTACATTTTCACCCTGCTTATCCTCACTATGGCTGTGTCCATAAACCATTACCCATGGAAGTTTCATAAACCGCAAGTAACTTTCACTTTCAGCAGTTTTTATGTGTGTTGTTATTCCAGTCCATGTTATTTCAGCAATGCTTAGCAAAATCAAGCATGCTTTTTTTTTTTTTTAATATTGTCACACTAATAAGAGATGTTAAGAATCTGTGCACAAGGATAGGAGTAGTAAAGACAAGGGAAATTTCTCCAGCACTGCATTTAATTTAAATGTGCCAAGATAAGTATGTAAACTCTTTTGGACACTCTAGGAGTTGGTATCTTGCTTTGTGGGTGTGTACATGTCTGTCTGTACATGTCTGTCTGTGGCTCTCATACCTGCAGCTCATACGTAATTTCAAATGAGTTGAGAAAATAAAAATTACCTTCAAATGGAAGGAAAATGCATTTGACATATCTTTTGTTCCAGGACTTGTAAGACTTGTTATAATTACTACTGTGAGCTTGCAGGCAGATGGCAAACAAGGCAGCACCTTGAATTCAGTCAGCAGGATGCTGCAGAATTGCTCTAACATTTTGTTCAAGATGTTTCAACACACAAATCTAAAAACTGGCAACCAAGACATAACTACTGAGAATATCAATGAGCTTTAAATAATGAGCACATTACATCTCCATTAGCCTTCCATATCTCTGTGCACCCACAGAGTGTCACCTATGCTGTACCCAACCCAGCTGCCTGTGCTTGGCCCCAATTAATGTTATTACAGATTCTGAAATGGAAGGAAGAGTCTGCATTAACAGATGAGATTGGAAAGGACTAGATTCTGTTCCAAGGGGAAAAAAAAATCTTGCACATATCAAGGAGATAATTTTGAGACAGCAGTGGCATCCAAGTGACCTGGAGGTTGACAGCTCCCTGAGCCTTATTGAGCTTTTAATATGACAAAAGGAAGGAAAGGGAGGGGGAAAGGAGAGCTTGGGGAAGATAAGGCTTAAAAAAAATATACATAATAGGCTAAATATCCAGCTGCCTTAAGGCAGAGAGGTTATCTCTATTCATTTTTTTTTTATCCACCTGGCTCCTTGACTAGGGGATTTGGGAATATCTCTTTGCACAAGAAATCTCTTCCAGTGGAACTGTAGAATAATTTGAGAGGTTGCAAAGGAAAGAGTGTTTATATGTCTGAATAGCCTTATGAAACTAATACCACAGTCCTACTACCATAACATAACCAGACAGAAGAGGGTTACCTATGTTCTCTTGCTTCCATTTTAAAAGAAATGTCATTTATGCTGCTGGTTAGGTTTTATAATTTTGTTTGATACATGAGGTGTGATTTTACAGTTCTGAAGTCTCTCTCTACATAGCTATAGTGCTGGAAAAACAAACATTGGCTCTTCAGCTGCCATTGCAGGGCAGCCAGATACCACACTGCTGATTTAGACAACAGGAATGAGCACTTTGCAGTATTTCCACAGCCAAGTCCAAGTATGTAAGGATTAAGTGATTAGAGCAGCTTTCCCTAAGAACAATGAATTTCCTTTCTGAAAGCATTTTAATCCATGTGATTGCACCCCAAACTGTTTGCATAACTTAAAGAAATTGATAGAGTTTATACCACAAAGGTAAAACTATTCTTGCTATTTGCTAGCTGCTTATGCTCGTACACTGTTAGGATTTATTTCAACCCATAGAAAGTGGGAGTTTTAGTGACATAATACATAAAAGTAAGTTTAAGATTAATAAAGTAGATAAGACTTTCTAAAGAGTGTTTTTCCATGACCTGCACTCAGAATGATGCTGGAGTGAGAGTAGGATCAGGATCACTATCCAAGAAGATTCAAAGGTAAAAGTAGAACATCTACTCTATACAACACAGGGTGGCTCAGCTGCAGCAAAGGACAACAAATGCAGTACATGGCATATAAATGGTAGATAAAAGTTCCCATTTTGTTCTTCAACTGAGATGCTCAGAAAATTATAAATTCTGCTTCTTGTGTACTTGGCAAATAAGAGCAAACATGGAGCTTGTGATGCTGCAAAAGAGTCAAATCTACTGTTGTGTCATTCGCTATCTTGATGTTGTGTCTGCAAAGGTTAAGAGGTGAATAGAGCAGCAGTTTCTCTTTGACTGGCAAACCACACCACATGATCAAGTGCCTTATCACTGCTGTCTATACTGTATTTTGATCAGCTTTGGCAATACATTTTACATGCAAATGGATCTTTTGTTACAAATACATATCAAAGGCAATAAACAGCTACTTCCCTACAGCCTAGATCTCAAGGTGATTCCCACTTATATTTTATTGCAGATAAATTACATGAGGTCCATGCTGTCCCTAATCTCATTAAATTTATCTTAGGGTAAAACTAAGGTATCTTATGTTTTCTTCATGATCATCAAAGTGTGACATATACTGTGAGGTTAAGAAAAAATTGATGCTAGCAATATTCTGCACCATGGAAAAGACATCTGGGGCCTGCCCTCAAACAGCATAAAATGACTCATGACTCACTTCTGTCCCACAGAATCCCCTCCAATGGGGTAAGAAAAAAATGCCAGTTTTTCCCACTTACCCAGTGACACACCTTGGCTGTCTAGGCATCATCACCTGCTTCTGATGGAATGCAATGAAGTTGTGTTTTGTAGTGAGTGCTGCCCTCCAGGTGTGAATACAGGCTGCAGAGACATCAAGATTGAGAACTTTGGTGCTTTGTTGTAAGGGTTAAAATCTGCCACAAGTAGGCAGCTATTGCTAGATTTGGTCAGTCTGAGTTGT
The DNA here is from genome assembly GCA_013397075.1 of Rhabdornis inornatus. Lineage (NCBI taxonomy): Eukaryota > Metazoa > Chordata > Aves > Passeriformes > Rhabdornithidae > Rhabdornis > Rhabdornis inornatus. The sequence continues at coordinate 13,504 of VWZS01006133.1, forward strand.
ACTTAGGCACTGAAGAGAAGGCAGAAAAGTAACAAAACTAGGAGGATGTATTTGCTGAATACATATTTTCTTAACCAAGATAGCTGTAGTTAACAAGTTAGAGCATCCTATTTCTGATATAAACAGCAGCAAATTAGTAGATGAAGTATACAGGGACTATGCCTCAGCCAGAGGTCACAAAAATAACACAGGAAAAGTAATTAATACAGGGGCAGAGGGAAGTGTCAGTGTTTTAACAAGCTTTGCATAATCCTGTGACAAGAACTACAGCAAGCAAACCACACAGATCAAGAATCCAGAGGGCTGCAGACAGCACTCAGATCAGAGCAAGAGTGTTACGTAGGCACAAAAGCTGCTGATCAAAGAGTGACATCCTCCCCATCACCAGGCATACTGTTGCTTTGCTAAAAGCCCTTTAACCCAGCATAGAAGGAAGGACACATTTAGAGCAGGAGCAAACTTTGAAATAGGCAGACATACAAAGAAGCACCATGTATCAGAGCAATTAATACCAAGCAACAAATTCTGTTTCCTGCTAATCCTTTCATGTTGTCAAATAGGCAGCCCAAAATAGGATCAGAGGAAAATATTCTAAAAGGTTATAGGGAAAGATTACAAACAGACCATAAAGTAGGAATATTTTTACATGGTATAGATCCATATCTGATGAAAATCAGCCTCAGCTGTTCATATACTTCTCGCCAGACTTATATTAGAGTAAGTCAGTTAACAACACTATTAACAGAAGGTATTTTCCCTGACTGGAATTGGCATGGAGAAAGCCCAGAATCAGGACATTTCCACTCTCAGTATTGTAATGGCCTTCACGTGTATCCAGAAAACACACCTTCCCATTTTTAATTGATGTAATATTCTTTCAGTACTCACTAGACTTTGCAAATGAATGTTGTCACATTAGCAGTGTTGAAGCATTGTTAATGACAAAAATTACATCTGTAGCACATTATATTTTTAGAGTGCTTTAAGTTAATTAGTTAATAAATTAATTGATCCTTAACAATATAAGTAGGCCGCTATTTAGACAAACATTTTGAAGTGGATAACAGAAGGCAGGCACAGGTTAAGGACCTTGCCTATGATATTACAGCAGAGGAAATAAGAGAGTCTAGATTAAACACAAATTAAATGCTGATTATTGAAAGATTTAAGTATACCAAAAAATGAGTTGGGGGAGGAGCTAAACTTCCACATGGGTGGAAGGAATAGCACAAAGAGATTTTCAAACCTATTTTATAGCAGTGTAGAAAGTCGTGCTGAATTTGACTGAAATAATGTAGGCAGAAACCTTCATTGAATGAGCAAGAAACACTGAAAATCTGTCCCTGAGATTACCTCAGTTGATTAGAGCATGGTGCTAATAACACCAGGATTGTAGGTTTGATCCCTGTGTGGGTCATTTACTTAGAGCTGGACTTGATGATCATTGTGGGTGCCTTCCAGCTATGAATATTCTGTAACTTCTGTCTGTTGAGCTACTGTGTTAGGACACTATCAGCACTTAATGCTCTTCCGTAAGATGGCCAGGGTTTTGACGTATTCTAACACTTTTGAAAACATGATTTAAGACATCCAGGGACAATTGTACTCCTTTATGAGACAGAGAAACAAGGTAAGTTTGCTTTAGCTTATTTAGAAGCTCTTGGGAGAAAAAAGAAGTATTGCAAGTCTCTATGTAGGAATAAAACTTGCAGATATACATGTAAGTCAGTAAATTTCCCAGAAAACTATTAAAATATAAGGCAAAAAAGACTCCAAGTAGCCAATAGTTATACTTTTCAATCATACAACATTTCCTTATACAGAAATAATCCCATGGCACATGCAAAGACATAGAGATAAGTATTGCTGTACCAGCCCAGCAACCAGATCTTAAAGATTTCCCTGGGGAAAATGATTAAGACACTTTTTCCATTCCTTTGCTTTCCAGTAAGATGTGGAGCCATTCCTTATTCACTCTGATAAAAATTAAGGGAAAATACCCCATTTTTTTAATTGAAAATCAAAAATCCAGGATCCTCAGTCACAGTGGGAAACTGCATGATGAGAAACTGCAGAGTGCTGCCCTTCAGGGAACTACCAAAAGTTCAACATCCCTGCTCACTGGTGGGTAATTTTGCTGTTGCACAGGTTTCCCAAAGTCTACTCATTATCAGACTATATATTTAAATCTCATGTAAAGAGTGTTTTGTGGACTTATACAAGTACCTCTTCGAATTCACCCAGAACTAATGAGAATTACTGCAGATGAGCAGTGCTGGGCTCTTTCAATACCAACTGGGGAAGTTTCTATGTCACATATTTTCCCTCTGTGTGACTCCAGCAGACACCATAATTCCTGAGTCTCTGTGGCATAGGTGCTACAGTCACTTGGATTATTTGCATGAAGAAGCAAACAAAAATTAAAATTTTCATCTATTTTACCTGGCATTCATTATGAAAGAAATATTTTTATTTTCAGGGTAGGTTCAGTGTAGTTGTATAGGGTATATTCAAAGTCCAATAAGCAGGCTATTCATAGCCACAAGGTTAAAAATGGGAAATAAAAAATATATGGGGAAAGTATTAAAGAGCTGAGTTGGCCTTGGATACATATTTTCACAAGTGACAGAAATGTAACAGTTCTGAAGAAGTGTAAGTTACAGAAAATATGACCTTACTTAGTGGTTGTACCAACAGGATTAATAGGTGAGAGGTTCAGGTTCCTATTGTGGCTGAGTTGCTCTCCAAATGGAAAACAATTAGTAAAATCAGTTGATGTTAACTTGTCTGAACTGTTAACTCACAATAAAAAGTTGAGATGAAGAACTGAACATGAAACAAATTCTCTGCAGGAAATCTGGTTCAAAATTTTACAGAAATAACATTATGTCTAAAACGATCACTTCTATTTTGGCACCACAGATCAACAGAATTTAGTAGAGGCATTTCATGGTCTTTCTACCTCTGGGTATTCTGTTTTGAAAACTATAATTCTAGGTAAAGACGAGATGTGGTTAAGAAAATAAATCAGTATCTTTTTTCATATAATTTAAACTACAAAAGTGAAATTGCAGTGAAGTTAATGGCTTTGGAAGTAGTTACTACAAGAAGGGGTCCCCTCTTCTTGCATGGTTTTCATGGTAAAAAGGAAAGGAAAGAAAAGTTCAGTCTTTCTATAAAAAGAAATGCAAGTTTTGCCTGTGCAGTGATAAAATTTGGTTCAGCATCTCATTTTGCTACAATTTATTTATGAATTCTCTCCAGTCAGTTCCTGTGTTGGGACATGATGAAAAATTGGGTACCCTGCTTAGCATATTTCCTATTGCCATCTAAAGTAAAAGGTGATGCACAGGAATTTCAGATTCTAGTTCAACATTCACCTAACAACATATGAGTCATTCTTGTTTCTATGCAAATGTCATCCTTCACCTGAAGGAAAATTCCTGTTTCTTAATATTTAGATCTCATCTAGTTTTCATCGATTTCGGAACATCACCACATTCTTGAAATTTTCTTAAAAATACATAGAGGGACAAAACAGCTTTATCTTTTTTTACTTATTTTGCCACATCAAATGTTTCCCATGGGGCCACCCCTGGCAGCAGAGCTTGTGGAGGTATTGCAGCCAGCACAAGATCAGCCTGAGCCCTGCCAGTAATTCCCATGGGTTTTCATGCCCCACTCAGGAAATCGTCTAAATAGGTGAATGCCTCCCAAGTTGTAGTCGCAGTAGCAACAGCACAGTTATGTAGGCTATACTTTTATGTTTCAGCAGCATCCAACTCTGTCTTAATTAAATTTATAAGTTGGTTTTCCATGTAGCACCTGTGGAATTTCTGAAGTCTCTTCACATAGGATTATTGGCTTTTACTTCAGGCAAGAGAAGCAAATGAAAGTGCAGTGACTCAAAGGCACAGGAAAGTAAAATTTGAGCCTTAGCTTAACCACCTGAAAGAGCAAAGAATTGACTAAACAAACTAATTATAAACTCTAGGAAACAAAAAGCCTTCCTCCCAAAATTATTTATTAGACAACAGTAAAGAAGAATATTTACTTGGGCACTTTACACAGTTTTATTACTTTTAAAGAAAACTACTTGCAAAACTACCTGTGATGTACAGATGACTACCAGAATAAATTGTTCTCAGCATTAAAATCAATGTCTCACCCAGATGTGAGAAAATAATGTGTGTTTTCTTATGCTTCTAACTAAAATGCCTTGGCAAAATACAAAAAATAAGGAAGTCTTCTTCTGTTTCTTTTTCTTCAGAGAATGTTGCATTTAGTGGTCATTTTTGCTTTGGTTAAATACCAAGAAAAAAACTCAGTGGTCAAGCAGGAGCATACAATCATTCAGCTGCTGTATTTCTTTTACGAGCTCCTATGTTCCTGCTGTATCAGAGACATCAGATGAAAAAGATGCAAAACTAGACAAAAGCAGCTGGGTGAGAACTGGTTGTCAGAATAACCCAGAAACACAAATACACAGGGAAAAAATATCATGTCAAATTTAAAAAGAAACAGAATATTTTAAATGGACCAAAAAGCCTGGAAAGGCTTACCTAGTATAAGAATGGGAACAATTCACTGTCCTGACATAGTATTATTATATTTACGTCTCAGGTGCAGGGGAAAGAGGAATATATTTAAAATATGCCAAATAATTCACAGATACATTAAGCCACTCCATCTGGAAATGAGACATAAATCTCTGGGACTTCTCTCAATATCAGAGGATTTATTTCATATATTGATAGGCTGTTTAAAAACAAACCTCTTACAGCTGACCTCAAATGTTTCATCTATTAGAACCAAGCAGTTATTATAGTTCCCTTTCTAAATATGTTCTTGTGGAAACAGAGATGGTGGAAAGCAGTGCAGTACAAGAGATACCCAGGCAGGCTAAGGTTGAGAGGCAGTGGGCAGGGGAACAGGGCAGTCCCAGAACTATAGCTTAGATCCAGCCATCAGCAAGGCTTGTGCATCAGCCCAGGCACCATCAGCTCCAGGAGGAGGGGTGGAGGTGGGGGGGTGGGGATGGGGCGGATCAGAGCAGAGGACCTAGATGTATCTTCCAACCTAAATTATTCAACAATATTAAGTGGTGTTGATGTACTGATGATACTATCACAGTACTGGAAGAAGATAGGATAAAAAATGGGATTTGCAAAATCTGTCTGTCTCTGGATATCAAATTTATTTCTGCAGGCCAAACCACTTCACAGAAGCAGTTTCTTGTTGCACAACAATGGCAGTATCACAGACATCCTACTTACCCCATTTTTCCTGAGCCCTTTGCTCCATGTCCTCTGACTTAACCGTAGTTTGCTCCTGTCATAGCACTCCCACATATCTGGAACATGGAAGGCCCTTACCCTTTAAAGTTTCCCGACTCTATCCCACAATACCTACAGTAATTTTACAAATCTTCCCTGGTGCTGAATTTCTGTATTTTCACTGCATTCACCTTAGCTGCAAACAACTGACAAAAAAATGCAGAACCATCTAGCAATTATGGCAGGTGTTAAAATCCTGCACATCATTTTTACCTGGTACAACAGGCCACCACAAGATATTATGCAACTGACCCAATTTGAGGCATTTAAAGTAATAGAGTTTAACGAAATGTGTCTGTTCTAATCTGCTGATGACTGCTCCTGTCCCCACTGAGAATCAGTAACCACGTTACGGGAGGCAGAACCAGACATACGTCATCATCGTCCATCCATATTCTAAATAAATTGTACAAGGAAACATATTAGCTTCTAATCTTGGCTCTTCAGTGCCTGAATAAGCTTCATCACCATAGCAACAGATGGCTTCACAATCTTTTATGCATTTATTTCACAAGTCCTCTGAGAAACTGAGGAGGACAGCTGTCTCCATTTTGCAACTGAGAAACTGTGATGCAGAGAGGCAAAGTGATTGGCCTCAAATCCTGCAAGAAATGTATGGAGTGCAGGATGTCAGGGCTCTAGGTCTACCAAGCATCCCACCAGTGCCCCAACCTCCTACTCCAACCTTACTTCTAAAAGTACCTTCTATGCCTATGGCTGCATCAACAGAGAGTCTGAAAGCCAAGCTTATTCACAGAAAGGGTAAGACCTCCATTAAGTCTACTATCACTTCATAGATTGAGATGGTTTTGATTTATTTATTTCTTTATTGGACGATTATCTGCCCAAGAAGTTGAACTACAGAGGAAGTCCAAATATAATTGGAAAAAAATTGATTTGGCCAACTTAGTAAGTCAGAAAACACTGATGACAATCTGTGAATCTCATGAGTTTGTAAATATTTGAAAGGCTGCAAAGGGAACTAGTTCTGTGCTTTTTTCCCCCATAGTATTTGACAAGAATCCAATCTTGTACTCTAGGGAACATAAACATTAGGTAGTTGGCAAAACTAATACCTGTCCAGTTGTTCTTCCCTGTGAGATAGTTACATAAAAAAATAAAGTCCATAACCTGGAAAGAGCAAAAGTGTGCCCCACACCTGTGCTTTTATGTGTGTTACATGTATCTTTATTTCTGGGCATAAAATTGCGAATCCCACATATGGAATATTCTGTTCTGGGACTCTGTTTCAGATTGTTTCATAAAAATTAGTCATTGGGTCAGGATTCCTTTCTGAATCCATCCAGACATTTTTCTGTCTCATCTCAAGGTTCAAGTAGCAACTTTCTTTTCCTCTGTTTATAATGGTTTATAGGTAAAACAACCTATTAACAAAAGAAGCAAGACACAATTAATTTATCAATAAAATCTTTTTCATTTACAATTAGCATCAGAGTTGTCTATTAAACATCTCAACCTTAAAATATCTCTGCTTATCACAGCGGTTTACACTATTTATATTTATAAGGCCATTTTCACAAATGCCTTTAAATTGATGCAATCATCACTTTTATTTCACTTTTCTACTTCTGGTATGTTGAGTTTCCTTTTATACTGGCTTTGTTTCAAGAAACTGCTTCATTAATTTCTCAGAAAGAACTGCTTTAAGAGAGGCAGATGGGAGCACCTACAAAGTAAAATACGGAAACTGTCTCTACATGGCAGAAGTGTCTCCCTGGGTACTGGTGAATGTTACATTTTTTAAAAGGCATGTTTTACTTTGGAAACCAAAGCAATTACTTTTAATTGTGCTTCTCAGCATGAAAAACTTACAAATTTTTTTTGCATGTTTTTCTCCTCCTCAAAGTCAGACCTGTGTATTAAAAACAGAAATGCTCCGATACACACTAAAAAAACAGGCCATAGCTGTCCTGGGAAAATATAGCTGCTCTGCTAAGCATGACTGCATAAAGAAGTTACGTTATGTATGGAGTTGTCTGGGGTTTAGTTTGGCTGTCTTAACTTTGATGAGATTAGATTTACAGAATCGAATGCAAATACAACCTCTGTTTCACTACAAGAAACCTTGGCACTTTAAGCTACCAAAACATGTCAATGCTTCACTGTATCAACTAGTTTAGAGCATCAGCACTTTTTCCCTTAGTTAGGCAGAAAAGGTTAGAATCCAGGACACATGCTTTAATCTAAAGATAATTACCAGAGAGACCTGATGCCATGCAGAGCACGCAATTTGGACAGTGTGACTGACCTCTTGATCCTACACACCTTGGAGGTCCGTGTGAGTCACATTATGTCTGACAGACACCAAAAAAGGTGTCAAGACAGCACTGAGTTGATCATATTACTTTATTTTGGGGGCTGTCTAGTTGTCTCCTTCTAGAGGCAAAGAAAACTGCCATGGGATGCCTGAGATATTCCCTGGTGCTGGGGGGCACAGCATTGCCAGAGTCATCACCATTACATACAACCCAGCAGAAGGTAGGACATGGAGATTCCTCAAGGATATAAAGCAGGAGAATGGCGTGTGCCCAAACCAGGTACCCATACGACCAAAAAAATTATGCCATGGTGAAAATACACATGAGCAACCAAATGAGTAGAGGGCTTTAGTGACTGTAAATGTGTATTCAACATCCTTTGCCTGCAGTGAGAGAACATGGATTTCATTTGTATCCATCTGCATGTACAAAAAAATGTCTCTAGTGACACAGGGATGTCCATTTTCATAACCACTGAAAAAGCTTAGCTTACACAGAAAGGAATGTACAAAGAACATGGATAGAAGAGCACATTTTCAACCCTCGTTCATCCCACATAGAAAAATAAACTTCCCTTAGACTGCTACTTGCACTCCATTACATAGTCTCTCTAGCACAAAGTGCAACCAAATCAACAATTGCTTTTTGCAAAACCATTTTTCTTGTGTATTTTACCTGGCCAGAGATTTGTTTGACACTGTCTAGAACTTAATGGACATTAATTTAAAGACTGCCTGGTGAGAAGCAGACTATAATCTCAATTATCCTTAATTCAAAGAGATATTGAAANACCATGGAATCAGATTCCTTCCCATATTTAGCACTATTTAATTAAGGAACAATACAGTTGAAATATGAAGTTTCACTCTCTGACCAACATACTTTTCAACAGAGAATTTAAATCCAAAATACTTACTTGCACTGTTAAAACCTGATATCAAACACATTACATATTTGCTCATATATAAAGCAACCAATAAAGAAAAACAAAAATAAAACAATGCAATCCAAAGCCCTGAGAACTGCCCTACTTCCAGAAAATAGCGTTGCATACCTTGATGAAGAGAGGCGGGTTGTGCACAGCAATATTGTCCCAAGAGGTTGCCCTCAATTCTATGAAACTGCAATTGCAGATAGACATATTTTATGAAAGAACAGGACACAGATTCACAAAAACACACAAGAAGAGGAAAGACGGGGCATGAATCTGCCCTGCTTGAAAGGAACCTGCTTCCTTGGTATTTTCCAAGCACTGCTCTAACTGACTTTATTGATGAGTCGAAAGATTCAATAACTGAGCACACTTACAGAAAAATAATACACATATTTCAGCCTTATTATGGCTGCTGCTTAGCAATCAGGAAGGTAAAAATCTCTGCTTCTGCAGCTCCAGAGTGACTTCATGTGCTGAACTGCCTTCAGTCCTGACTAGTAGATGGCACCATATGCAGTTTGTCAGTAAAACAGAGTACAAAAGCAAGCAAAACAAATTAGATGAAGGGACTCAGCTATAAAGAAGAATTAAAAGAGCCAAGTGCCCAAAACGTATTCAAGCTATGTGAAAAGGCAGATATCGACTGCCTAGAAATGACCAAGATATGACAATAACAAACACAGAGAGGATATATTTAATGTGCTCCAGGGGAATGACTGGAATGCATGGTATGACACTGTAACTTCTGTGACAAGTTTTAGGAGAATCCCAGTTTCACCAGCATTGATTAGCTATCAGTCACTATCCCCTGGTTAATTAGAATATTTCACAAGTAATGATGAATTTTCAGAAGTGTTGTGCAGAATTAATTTTAGGTGACATAAATCCAGCAGTGATGTAGTAAAGTTTTATCCTCTGACAAGAACCTTGTGAACTCAAGCAGCCCAAAGCTCAGACTGAGTTTCTCTGTATTAAAAGGTCAGCACCAGCTCACTACAGAATGACTGTCCATACACTGCTGCATCAGAGCTCTTGGAATCAGTACACTTAATATCTCACGTATTTCATAGACTTATTGAACGGTTTGGTTTGTGAAGAATCATTAAAGATCAACCACTTCCAACCTCCCTGACATGAGGTGAGGACATCTTCCACTAGACCAGCAAAGCCCTGTCCAACCCAGCCTTGAGCAATGCCAGAGACAGGACATCCACGGGTTCTCTGGTCAACATACTCTTTTCCAGTTTCTCACTACCACTGAGACTAGGGTAAAGTCTCATTCTCTTTTGTGGTCAAAGCGTTCTTTTAGGCTTATAGTGTCTTAGCTGCTCTGTCAACTGCTGCTGCTGATACGCATACGTCTTTCCTGACAGTGATCCCTATCAGGCAATGGAGTAGCCTCCTGAGAAAGAGATAAGGTAGCCTTATTGTTGAGAGAATACAAAACTAGGAGAGCACAATACTAGAAACTCTATTCCAGAAATTAAAAACCTGTAACAGCCTTGTTCATGATTGAATAAGGCTTTTCCACCTTTAACACCTACAGGTAACGCACAAAGTCCTTCGGAAAGCTGAAGGTATTCATAACCCAAAAAAGAAATCCCAATATTATTTCATAGTTTTAAAACTCATTTCTTCTGCTTCTCCTAAACTACAAAGCGGGATCTCTCCGAGGTAACTCTTAGCACTGCTCTAATGGACTAAATTCTAATCAGGTGTGCTGTTCAGTTTTAATGGAAAATATGCAAAAACTTACAGAATGCTTCATTCTCATTAACTAATACCTGAAATATCTTTCATTGCTTCATCCACATTTTTCCTCTTCTCTTCCACTGTAAATAGTGGGTTCAAGAAAATATTGCTATATTATCTAAATTTCCAGTCTGGCTTAAAGAAGTTATTTCTCTCAGGAACTGCTGAGTTCTGAATAATAAGATCTTAGTGAGCTTTCAGCAAGAAAATCAAGGACAAGTTGTTAGTCTAAAGCACCATCTGAAGATATTTCCTTACATTTGTCAGAAACAACTGGAAAGAAAGGTTTATGAAGCACAGCACTGCCAGGCACAATCAGTCTGCAACATGAAAGACTAGAAGAAAGAATTTGATGATCTAGGACCCAAGGGATTTCTTGACATTTATTTTTCACAAAAGATCCAACTGTTCTAGAATTCAGGCTGACCAAATCTTGGAGGGGAAAAAAAAAAACAACCAAAAAAACAGGCAAAGACTGTTTCAAACTGTGCCGAACCCAATACTCAGAAATAAAGAATGAACAGATGCCAAGAACCCCATCTGCCCTTTTCAGGAAAAGAGCCAAACATGGTTCTCTGCTTTTCTGAATTCACACTTGGATGAGATTGCATATGTTTTTAAAGGATAGAGGGGAAGTTTAATGCAAGTGCACAGAAAGCACACAGAAAAGGTTTAAAGAAAACTGTTGCTCAGGAAGATAAGGAATATTTCACTTTCTCCTGTGGAAAGAATCATGAACTATTCAAGTAAATTCTAGAGCATTTAACTTCAGCTGAGAAGCCTACAAAGAATAAAATAATGGAAATAAAATTAAATAATAGTTAGAGGTTATAAACTAGGGTTATGCCCTCCATCTCCATCTAACCACAGACAGGGCTAGACAAGACCAAAGAATACAGGTCATGCCCAGAAAAGAATTCTAACTACAAATGTGAAATAACCCTAGACTCTACTGTTTATTCCCCTTTTTTAAACTGTTTACCAATTTCCTATTAGAAAAAAAAAAAGAGGCCAGAATGAATGAGCATGCCCTCTCTTCCCAGATAAATTGACTGCTACCAGGGTAGGATATTGCCCTAAGGTTACCTGGGTTAGGCAGATTGGCAACAGCTTTTCCTAAAGATATGGATGAATTAGGCTGTATAAAACTCACATTAAATGTAGCCAGAATGTGTGTAAGATTCCTTTGATAAGAAACTTGAATAGCAAAAGATGATTGAAGACAAAGGTTACACGTATTTGTCTTTTCCTGATTTGTATAAGAAAGTCCTGCCTTGTGATCATCAGCAGTTTGGCATTAGGTGTGTATGTTTTTCTTAGCTGTTTTGGGAGGCATTTCTTTGAGTTCTGCCTATTCACTTATAATAGTAATGAAACAGACTAATAAAGATATTAGTCTTAATATTGGTATGCCAAAGTACATTTAACAGTTGCCTAGCACCATGGATTTCAATAGAGCTTTTCGTCATCCCCATCAGCACAAGCTAGAGAAGAAACAGCCACAAAATGAAATATTTTCAGGATCTTGTAAGTGGTTTACTTCATCTAAATGCTACAGTACTTCACTATAATAGGAATTATTATATGTGGATTTAGCTCAATTAAGCAACACTGTGGTAATGCTCTCTCTTTTGTTATCCAAACATCATTGCACATATTCATCAGGATGACTGAAATTTACCCAAGTGGCGAAGTCAATTTCCTAGTGTTGGGGGTTGAATTTTTCCCTTTTCTTTCTGTGGAATTTTTCCCATTGTTATGCTAAGTATTTGTGGCTACACCTTAGCTCAGTTAGCTAGAGTAAATTTCTCTCGCAGGGGGGTGGGGAGAGGGGGAACATCGGAAAAGGAGAGGTGGAGCAGGGGCCTGCTCTCTCTGGCTCGCTCGCTGACTCGTGGAGGAGAAAAGACAGCCGGTGCTGCTACCTACCATCCTTCCCGCAATCCCAACGCCGGGAGCCACGTTCCCTGCTGTCGGACATCTCACTGCTGCCTTCCCGCTTCATCCTTCTACCTCCGGGCACTCTGCCGAACACCACGACCGACACCGTGAGGAGGGGAGTTGCTCGTCCATCCCTCTCACACCTGGCCGGCTGCTGCCATCACCCCAGCCCTCTTCAGCTGCGGGGGACCTGCCCTGCCCACAGCACCGGTAACTCAGCAGAGGGAGAGGGAGTCTGTCGCCAAAAAGGACTGGAACTGAATTATACTGTTCTGTTTTGTTGTCAATTTTTATAGCAGTTGCTGTTTCTTTTGTTTGCCTTGTTAGATATATTAGAAAGAACTGTTGTTCCTACCTCTCATATCTTTTGCCTGAAAGCCCCTGATTCCAAAATTATAATAATTGGAAAGGAGGGAGTTGCACTCTCCATCTCAGGGAAGGGGCTCTTGCCTTTTCTTATCAAATACCTGTCTTTCAAACCGAGACACCTAGCTTTAAGTGAGCCAAATTTAAAGAAATTATTTTAAAGCCTGAAACTAACTGCTCTCCATTCACATTTGTGACTTTAAATGTACATGCCTCACCTGCTCACATACTGGCTACAAAAATGCATTGTTTGATTACTTGACAAGTTCCTGATTACTGGACAAGTTCCTTCCAACTCTGTTTCTGAACCTTTTCCACAACATTCTATGTATTATTTTGAATATTTTAAAACTGCTAACAGATCCTGTCACCTTTTCTGTATACTAAGAAGCTGGCTTTCACACGTTTATGTCTTTGAAAATCTGATCTTTCTGTTTGCTCTTCCATGAACCAAGAGTTTGTTCGCATCTTCCTTGGCCTGTGGTACCCAAACTGGGCAAACCACTCTAGGCAAGTAGTTAGCAGTATCTGAGCAACAAATTGCTTCACGTTTATGCATCCCTCAATGTTCTTTTATTTTTCTTTTGTTTTTGTGCCTATATCATGTTCCATTTCACCCATTTTCTACAGAACTTTACCATTCTGGATTTGCAAGATTGATTTATCCTATCTACCTGTAGTATCTTTCCTTGTTGCTATTGCATAGCCTCTTTGGTTTTTTCAGACAGTAGCTTCAATCTGTCACTTAGAATTCATGTCTTCCCTTAAAATACTCTGGAGGTCCCTTGTGGATTACTGTCATCTGTGCATTTAACAAGTATGCTCTCTATCCTGTCTTCTAGGTGACTGATGAAAACTGGGTCTGAGACAGCCTCAGTGTTCTGACTATGGGTAATTCAGGGACATTTCAGCAATGTTTTAGCCTTGGATGATATTTCTCAAGCCAGCTTGATTTAGAAATATCAGATTAGTCAAGAAATCTCCATTCAGTTCTTCTCCATTAAAAGCAGAGATCCTACCCTTTGTCCCATATGCTAAGCGTGTCTGACATAAATTCAGTGAAGGCTGATGGAATAGTAGTAATTTCTTAACATTATCTGCTGCTCGGATGTCCAATTCCACGAACAGATGACCGATTCTTACCTCAGCCATTCTGTTGCTGGTTTATGTTGCTGTTTCTGTGCCTTGGCAAACAGAGACAGTGTTTGGTTCATTGTGAGCCTACCTGAAGTGTGCCCTTTTTTAATACAGTTAGAACAGCATTATGCTACATTTCAATGCAAGGTAATACATTTTAATGCATTTTGGCTTTAAAGTTTTTTGAAAACACACCATTGCTACTGATGCCTCTTTTCCAAATGCTCTGCACTCTGTTTGCACAGGACAGCAACTGCAAAAGCAGGCAGCTGTAATGAGGTTTTTTCCTACATTATCCTAAAACTTTGAGACATTTGACTGTAAAACTACCTGATCTTTCAAGTCATTCTGTTGTATTCTCATTATGCACATTCACTGTTTCACAACTTTTCTGTTTTCAACATACAATAAGTGGATCATTTCAGATTGATACACAGATGGCAGCTGACATATCACGCTTGCAGCAGAAAACCCTCCCTACTCCATATGCGCATATTTATGTGTACACATGTATACATACACATCTTCATATATGAATTTGTTTACACACAATTTGTGTACATGTACACAAAGCTAGGTGTTTTTTCATAATACAAATTCTGTATTGATACCTAGGAGCTTAAACAGAATATTTTCTGAATATTAACTCACAAGAAAATCAATCAAGAAATTATTATTCAGAGTACAGAAGGAGGAAAGGAGTAGGTTCAAAAACACACAAGAAAACAACCCAAGGTGTGCAGCCATGAAAATAATTGAGTGGGGATTTTTTCACCAAAGCAAAGAAGATATGCATAACACCAGAAAAGGAAGAAATACAAAGGCTGCTTTTTGATACAAACCACCACTTATATTCACCCCTAAATGTCAATTAAGTTCCTTATTCACTTTTAGACCAGGATTTCTGCAAAAACTATTTTTCCTCTGGGCTTGGACCTGAACCCCTGCACAGGGGGTGATTTCACTACTCAGGATGACTGTCATACATTGCAGTGTCACATGATGCTGTAGGAGAAGTCCAAAGGAGAATGGCCAGACTAGGCATACCAGATATATCAGTAGGACTGTTTGGAAAACAGTGACTTAATTTAATATCTCTTGGTATATTAATGAAGCAAACAATCCTTCAAGTACTCATTGACACTTAAAAAACAATATAAAAGGGACCCTGTATACTTTTGTCACTTGTGGCAAGAGTTTCAGGGCTGTTCTGCATGGTCAGGAACTGGGACTGGTTGCTCACCCTCTCTCTAGGCTTATTCCTCACAGACAGATGGAACAGAGCCTCTTCCTGCTCCTCAAAGAAACCACAAAGCTGTTTCAGTTTTGACTAAAGCGAGGTACCAAAATCTTTCAGGTAGTGCTACCTATATGTTCCTTCCAGTGCTGCTGAAGGAAGACCTATCTCATTCACCAGACTTTGGACTAGACTTATATACGTAGGAATAAAAGACAAAACCATAATCACGTCAAGATCTAAAATACTTAGCCTCTTGGTCTCTGCAAAGACAGGTCCCATCTATCAAAAGCAGTCTTTTATATTACCCAGACAGAACTTGGGCCAGTGGGAATTTTTGCAGGCTTGCATTCATGCAGCAGTAAAGAGATTAAACATACTTCAGTGAAGTAGCTATAAGACCTTCAAAAACTCTGATTTCTCTGGTGTTTTCTTAGAAAGTTTCTGTGATGTGCATTTCTCTGGAATATAAACTAAGGAATAAAAACTATGGGTTCATAAGGCCTCCTCTGAACATTAACTGTAGAAGGCAAAAAAAGGAAATTAGTAATCTTTAAGTGTAAAAACAATGTTAGGGTTAATTAAAAAGAAAAAAATATTTTCCATCCTCAAATAACTTCGAAATTTTATTTTATTTTATTGTAATTTGAAGTAGACCTTCCTCACAGGAGACACAGATTGGCAAATGATAACAAGAACAGGAATATTTTAACATATTATGTTCTCATAAATCAGAAAGTTTAGTGTGCTGTCGAACTACCATGAATCACCAAGCTTTCTGGCTGACAAGAGCTTTCGAGAGCCTCAGACTTACCTTAAATGGGACTGTAAATCTGTTCAGGAATCATTTGTATGGAAAACTTCCTCACATAAAACAAGTGATCAGAATAACCCCATTCTGCCATCATAAACTTGGTGCATTTAAAATGCATCGTCATTGGCAGGCAAATCTAGGAAACCTTGTTTCATGAAAGTTTTGACCCAAATGTTTTCCATATTTTTGTGCTCTCTATAGATTTTATAGAACTTTTCCCATCATGGGGCATGCAAGGGGCCCTCATCTACTCTGACCACCTAGTCTCATGAAACTAATGGGAATTCATTATTTTTTAAATTCTGATCTCTTAATCAAACAATTTTAAAATCAATCAAGTCACAAGTTAATTGTGTGAGAGAGAAATAGTAGCAGATGCAGCATGATTGAACAACTTTCAGTTATTTTTCAGTGAGGGTTTAGGGAACCAAAAAAAGCACCAAAAAAAAAGGGATTACAGCCTGAGCTGACATTGTACAGTCAATTCACCAGGTTTGCTTAAGAAATTTGTGTTTCAAAAAAATCTCCTGATTGCAGTCTCACGCTGCAAATAGTAAAACAATTGAGACCACACAATTACATTTACTCCCCCCCTGCCTTTCAGATCAATCACAGAATACTATTTCCCATTCCCACACAACTGGCTGAGCTCTGCTGCCAGCTTTGTACAGCATCAGCCACAGATCCAGTAAACCAAGGAAGAGTCCCCATTAGCAGAGTAGCATCACAGCGAGCCTTGTGAACCTGTTCATAACATGCCCAAGATTCACTCTGCAAAGCAAAGATGGGAAAATCTTGGGATGTGCAACAAAATGTTAGGTCTGTCATCAAGGTGGAATGAGACCTTTTCCAATTTATGGAAACTGGCTAGATGTCCACGAGTTTCATTTACCAGTATTGCTGATCTTGTACTTGCCCCTTTTACCCCTGCACCTCTACTCCAAACCAACTTCTGCTGCACCTCTGTGCTTGCCTGGGGAAAAATGCTTTGCATTTACATACAAAGCTTCAGCATTGTGGGACCTTGGCTACATGGTAGCTGCCAGGCTGAAGCCCCTTTCACCATTTGCCAACAAGTGAGAAAAGCACCTGGGAAAGGAAATCTGATGCAGAAATATCTGTGTGCACCATGTCCAAAAGGCTATAACTGAGTTTGCAGCCTGATAGAAAACTCCCTTTTAGTGAGCCTCAACAAACTTAGTTTATGAGGTAGGTCCATAGTCACAACACTCAGTACAGCAATTTTCCTCATTGGGCCATGCTGCTTCCCTGACTTGTTACTCTGGCTTGTTGTTTTTTAACCACAGTAAGTTCAATATGTCTACTTTAAAGAGCAGTGATTTGAAACAACTTGTGTGATGTCCTGCTCATTAGTACTCTTTAAGTAACACAGTGTGTACAGTGAGCTTAATTATGAGTCAGTGCCAAGAAATTAAAAATTTCAAAAAAACACTAAATGTTTAAAATTAAAATGGTATGTTTAACTGGCAAATTGAATTTTAAAAATGTGAGCTATTAACTGAAAAAGTCATGCACCCTATAATAGTCTCAAGGATAATGTCTCTAATATTTTTTTTTAATCCATACATTGTTAGCCTTGCATCAGCTAATAAATTAAAATAAACAGCAAGATTATCATAACCATTATTAGCTTTTCCTAACAAGGAAAGAGTATCTGCAAAAATAAAATGCACAAACAAGGTAGATGAACATTAGTGTAAGGGAGTACACACTTGGAGCAGACAGCCACTGCTACAAAGAAACTGATCTGTATGAGCATCCTTGACATTCTAGCCTCACAAAAGTCAGCCAGGCTTCAATAGAAAAACAGACCATATAATAAGACGTGAAGGGGACCTGAACAGCATACCAGGATGAGAGATCCTCATGGAAAGAACAGAGGTGATTCTGTGGGCTACTCACAGAAGACAAAAGATCTTGTGCTTCTGAGAAAGAATTTTGTCTAGTTTAGGGTTTTCTTGGGTTTTCTTCAGGAAAAATAGGGTAGTCTTCATTTTCAGAGCTGAACATCTTGACTCCCCTGAGCTCCACAGGGAAAGAATCACTTATTACAGAATGTTTTTACAGGGACAGTCACAAACTCATTACAAGAAGAAAGACCTCCATCACATCACTGTCTGTAAACTAATGGTTGCAATGTGCTACCCATGTTATGGGGAGAAAAAAAATAAAAACAACAAAAACGTAATCCAGTCAGGCCTCCATGCAGTAGAAATCCCTCCAGGTCCAATGAGACGTTAAAAGTCTCTTTTATGAGAACAGTAGTGGTCAGAAGTGTGATGAAATCTCTGAATTACCTTGCCCGTAGACTGCATTGAGAGATAGCTCATATCAAGACACCATACTATACAGAACAGAGATAAAAATTTAAGTACATAATCTATATTTGTCTAATGATATCAATCAGAATCCCAAAAAGGAAATGCACTTGGTTAAAGCACAGTAAATTCCCATTTTATGAAAATAAAAAGAAGTAGAACTATTCCTGTAACACTATAGAATAACGTTATATTTGTAAGCTCTTCAAATAGTAATAACACATTTCAAGGAAATATTACTTTTACTGCCTTCTCTCCTCATAAAATCAATACAGATCTTCTTGCTTACTTTGTTCTTAATAAAGAAAAGCTGGTAAACCTATCAGAATCATTAAATAGATTTAAGACATGCATTTCTGTACAAGTTTACCTAAAATTTATCAGAGAAAAACATGGAAAGTATCCACACCAATACTTCCAGTGTCAGATTTTAATAAATTGTCTCTCCTCTGTGTGGGCTTACATTTTATTAAAACACATATGGAAGATACTGAAAATATTCGGAGTAACAAAATTATCTTTGTTGATGTATCATTGCAAGCAAAATCAAATCTGTTATTAGCCATCAGACTCTCAATGGTGTGATGAATGCCTGGGATTTACACGGCACTTTGCATCTTCAGAATACTGTAGATGCAAAGTGCCATGTAAATTGTGTGCTGTGTGGCATAGTTTTCATACAAGGCTCTTTTAATGTCCAACTAGACGTTAATTCTAATGGCTGCTTTCCCATGTTGGCATAATATGGTGAAACTCCAGGCGTATCAAACATACATGAAGAAAAGATTCATACTGATGCTGCAGCAACAGAAAAAATGCCTTTATGTCTTTTGTTTGCTTGATGGTTTTAATTAAAACCTTTAAAAGTGCTTTAAGATTTGAGGGTTTTTTAATAAGATAAAGCTCCAGAGGGAGCCCATGCACCAAAGAATATATATATAAAGTATCTTCCAGACTAGTAGTAAAACTGCATGAAGAAATTGTTTCAAATTGATGTTTCAAGGCTATCATTATTAGAGATTTGTAAATTTCAACTATATGGAATGATCCTCCAAAGAATTTTTACATAACAAGGCCTATTTTGATTTGTTTAGTGTACATGTGCCAACAAATACAAATCCTCTTCAATGGAAACAATCTCCATTTGATATCAAAAACAATCTAATTTTGCCTAAAATTCAGGGGAGTTCAAGATAGTCCATGGTTAGTTATTCATAGAAGACATGAGACACCTGAAGGAAACGGTATAATTACAGTGATATCATGGAATCATTTAGGTTAGAGAAGACATTTAAATCATCAAGTCAAACCATAAATCATGCATTGTCAAGGCTGCCACTAAACCATGTCCCACAGTGCCACATCCACACATTTTTAAATACCTCCAGGAGTTGTGACTCAACCACTTCCCTGGGCAGCCTGTTCCAGTACTTGGGAACCCTTTCCATGAAGACATTTTTCCTCATATCCAACCTAAACTTCCCCTGGTGCAACATGAGGCCATTTCCTCTCATCCTATTTCTTGTTACATGGGAAGACAGGCCAATCTCCACCTGGCAAATCTCCTTCCAGGGAGTTGTAGAGAGCAATGGGATCTCCCCTGAGCCCCCTTTTCTCCAGGCTAACCACACCCAGCCCCTCCTCATCAGCCTTGTGCTCCAGACCCTTCACCAGCTCCACTGCCGTCCTCTGGACGTGCTCCAGCACCTCAATGTCTCTCTTGTAGAGAGGGGCCCAAAACTGAACACAGGATTTGAGGTGTGGCCTCATCACTGCTGAGTACAGGGGGACAATCACTTCCCTGGTCCTGCTGGCCACACTATTGCTGATACAGGCATTCATTGGCCTTCTTGGCCAGCTGGGCACATGCTGGTTCTTGTTCAGACAGCTGTCAACCAGCACCACCAGCTTCTTTCCCATATGGCAGATTTCCAGCCACTCTTCCCCCCCAGCCCATAGCATTGTATTGGATTGTTGTGACCCCTGTGCAGAACCTGGCACTTGGCCATGCTGATCCTCATACAACAGGCCTTCTTCTGTTGCTCCAGCCTGTCCAGATTCTTCCACAGAGCCCTCCAGCAGATCAGCACTCCTGCCTGACTAGGTCTTGTCTGTGAACTTGCTGAGGGTACAGCTGATCCCCTTGTCCAGACTGTGGATAAGGATATCAAACAGAACTGGCCCCAAGACTGAGCACTAATAAGCGTCACTTGTGACAGACTGTCAGCTGAATTTTTTGGTCAAGCAGGACTTAGCTTTTATAAGCCCATTTGCTGTCTGGCCCTGAGCCCCTGGTTGTCCAGCACGTGCCTTGTGATGCCAATCAAGATGATCTGCTCCATAATCTTCCCCAGAACTGAGGTTGGGCTGGCAAGTCTGTAGTTCCCTACGTTCTACTTCCAACCCTTCTTGTAGGTATGCATCACATTTATTAACTTCTGTTCAGCTGTGACCTCCATGGTTAGCCAGGACTGCTGATAAATAAGGGAAAGTGTCTCAGTGAGCACTTCTGACAATTCCCTCAGTACCTGTCATTAGATCCCATCCTGTCCCACAGACTTGTGTGTGCCTAGGGCCTGTAGCAGGTTACTGATCATTTCCCTTTGGATTAGAGGAATTTCACTCCCTTTCCTGTCCCTATCTGCTAGCTCTGGGGACTAGATGTCCAGAAAAAAATCGATCTGGATATTAAAGATATCTGGATATTATGTGGCAAAGGCAGCATTAAGTAACTCAGCCTTTTCCTAAGCCTTTGTCACTATGTGTTTCTTATATCAAATGAAATAAGAAGATTCTCCCTAGACCTTGTTTTGTTGCTAATCTAAATATAGAAACATTTCTTATTGTCTTCTACATCAGTAGCCAGATTAAGTTCTAGTTTGTCTTTGGTCCCTGTAATTTTCTCCCTGTATAACTTCACAATGTCCTCATAGTTCTCCTGAGTGGCCTGCCCCTTCTCCAGAGGTTGTAAACTCTCTTTCCCCCCCCAAGTTCCAATCAAAGTTCTCTGTTTTACCAGGATGGTCTTGTTCCCCACTGGCTTGTCTTTTGGCACAAAGGGGCTCCCTGCTCCTGCCTCTTTAAAATTTCCTACCTGTACTCTTTTGCCCGTCAGCACTACCTCCCAAGGCACTATGTCAACCAGCTTTCTAAGCAGGCGAAAGTCTGCTCCCTGGAAGTCAAAGGTTGCAGTTCTGCTTATCCCTCTCCTTACTTCTCCAAGCATCAAAAATGCTGTCATTTTTGTCATTTGATCACTGTGCCCAACATGGCCATCTACTACTATCACCCACAAGTCCTTCTCTGCTCACACACAGGTCCAGCTGGGCACCTTCCCTAGCTGGCTCCCTCACCACCTGTGCCAGGAACCTCCTAGACTGTTTCCTCTCTGCTATATTTCCAGCAGACATTTGGAAAGCTGAAGTATCCCATAAGAACAAGGACCAACAATTGTGAGATTTCTCCCAGCTGTTTATAGAATATTTACTCTGCCTCTTCATCCTGGGTCGGCCGTCTGTAGCAGCCTCTCACCAGGATATCCTGAGGCCTTCTCCCTGATTCTTACCCATGAACACTCAATCTGCTTTCTTTCTCTTTTTTCTCTTTTCTTTTCCTGAGAGTGAGAATGTTTGCAAAGACTAAGAGGATGATTATGGTAATACTAATTGGTGGGGAGTGTTCAAGGGCTTATTTTAGTGGAGTTATTTTTTGTTTGGTTTTGTGAGGGAGATAGGTTTGGGGTTTTGTTTCTTCTAGATTTAGAATTAATATAAAGCAGGTTTATCTCATTGCATGTTTTCCGAAAACTGAATTATGTAACATTTCATAGTGGAAAAAAGAGAGAGAAAGAAGAGAGAAAAAAGCTGGAGACAGTGAAAATTTGTATCAGACTAAAACAAACATCAGGGAGATAATCAGGAGGAGAAATGTAGAGTACTGCCTGCAGACCCCAACCTGAGCATTGCTGAGCCTACCAAGATTTCTGGCTCCTCTGTTTAAAATTACCCACTATTATTTTGATTTGGCTGTAAACTGCAAACCCTTTCAGCAACTGGACTTAAAATCTACAGTCCTATACAATCAGGTTCTCTTCCCACTATTATATGTTCTTCCAGCCTTAAACACTCCTGTGAAACTCAGTTTTACAGGCATTGCAGGATATCAGCCAGCTGAAGTGATAGTAGTCTATTTCCTCAAAACAACATGGATTTTTAAATGTCATGCTTTTGGTGAAGAGCAGAAACACAAAAACATACAGACAAATGGAAATAATTATATTGCTCTGTTTTGTTTCCAGAGCCAGAGAAAAAGAAAAAGCTACCTGAGTGAAGAATGGAAATATTTGTTATGTTTGACAGAGGAAGCATGCTTAAAATACACTGAAGCGGAAGTGTATATTCTATCAAGAATAATTCTTATCAACTCACATCACAAGTGCTGCATTTATAATGCGTGTAAAGAGAATATAAAATCCATTTCATTTCAAGGCACATCTTATAACGTGTGGCCATTACCATTAAAAAGATATACCCCAGAATATCTTACAAGATGAGAGGAGGCAGAATAGCATATCAATGTATCTCCAGTAACCAGAAGGTATTTAGTCCTGCCAGCAGTGCTCCAACATAACCATCATTTCTCTGCTCACTTGCACAGAAACTCTCACAACATCTGCTCAGAATTTTTTCCAACAAAATAGTTTTCCATGGGAAGTTACTGGCTAAAAAAATAAGCTGTTCATGGAACTGTGGCAATTGCAGATAATTTCAGGCAAATTTCTTCTTGACCTCCAGCACAACAGCAGTGAGGGTTACTTAGGTTCCCTGGATTTTTGGCTGAACAGCAGAGGGGCTGCTCTAAAGTCAGAGTCAGATCTGTAGGCTTGTATGAAAACAAATTCTGCCAGGGGACCATCTCAGAGGCAGGGATCCTAGTTCCCCCAGTGCCCCAGGGATAGTGAGAAAACAATTTTATGTTCCAAAGGATAAAACATCATCACACATCTGAATCAAGGACATGTCAGCCAGGAAAGATTTTTCCATTACTCAAAAATATCAGTCACTGTGAAAAAGAAAAAGGATTAGCATGGAAAGAGAGATAACTAAGATGCGAAGTATTTTTCAAAATTAGATTCAATTCTTTAAAAAGAATGTCAAACTGTAAACATTTCATCTTGAAGTGTTTGGGTTTTTTTTCCCCAGAACATGTCATTTCAGAAGAAACTTTTACATCTCAATGGTTTACTTTGATTTATAATGGAATGCTACCTTTTACTGGAGAATTTTCCAGTGGATGAGTATTTATCCAGTCAAATTTGCCAGAATCCTAAAATGCCAGCTTACCTCAGAAGTCACTGCATTGTTTTAAAAATCAACATGGCAACAGTAATTAGCACTGGTAATTGTAAAGTGGAAGTAGTAATTAAACCAGCAAAAGTGTAGGCTGCATATCAGGAAATATTTTTCAACAAGCAAATCTATTATATTTCGAAATATGTCTTCCAAGACAAGTAACAAAAGTCCCACCACTTGGATCAATTAAGTGAGACAAAACACTTAAATACACTGTGGTGAACAATCCCCTGCCAGCCAAGCAGATGGACAATATGATCTTTTAGGTTCTTTAAATCTCAAAAGTCTGGGGAACAAACCAGCACTGCCATGGGAAGCAGAGATGCCAACAGGCATACTCTGCCTTCCAGAACTCCATTTACTTTAACCTAAAGAGAAATTTTGAGCAGGACCAGGACTGTGTCTGTGCAGCAGTGACTGGGGCTCCTGTAGATGTCCAGGGTACTTCTGAACCACCTTGCTCACTTGGGACTGCCTAACAAAGTCTTGCAAGGCATAACCCAAACCAGGCTGCAAAACTCTCCCCAAAACTGGGAAAGACTCCTCCAACAGCTCTGCTGCTCCTAAGGACCAAAGCAGCTGCTTCCATAACTGCCTGGCTTTGTCTATAGAGGCTGTAGAGGAACTATTTGGTAAAGAGTTTTGCAGCCAGAGGGTCCACACGTGCAGGGTCTCACCTCATGCCTATCCAAGAGGAGATGAGATCAGCACCCCAATATTTTAAGCTTGAAGGGATACAAAAAGCAGACTTCAAAGCTCCAGCCTTCAAGCCTGTCATTCCTGCAGCAAGCAATACAGGAGGCAAGTTCAGGCCTCTTGGGATGATTTCAGCTTTCTGTATTGCAATGCAGCATCTACCACATCATCTACCACGTATCTCCTCTACAGGTGCTCTGTGAACTTCAAAAACCTTTTTATGAAACTTTCAGTCTAGAATCCCTCAATCTTATAGCAACAGATTGTATTCATGAGTTTGCATAAAGGAGAGGAAATGCTCTGAACTTTGATATTCCCTAAATTCATGTCATTCACATCTTTATTCACAGTCTACTCCTTCTCCTCATTTTATTTTTTTTATAGCCTACACTAGTATCAATAAAAACCCTGGCCTTCATTTATCTTTCTTCCTTTCTTCCAAATGCCAGAGGAAATTTCTTAGTCAAAAACAACCTGTTTCTTTCTTTTTTTTTTTTCAATTTCTCATGATTTCTGAACACCTGCTCTTTATGTCATACTGCAAAACACTAGACAATTAAAAACTCATAGAACCAGGGGAAAAACAAAGCTTGTCAGCATACAGGGAATTAGACAATAATAGCTATACTTGCAACCATGAGTAAATTGTTAATTTATGTGTGTATTCAGTGCTAAACTACAAAAGCAAAAAATTACTGGGATTTTTATGTTTAGACTTTAAACTCTAAAGTGAAAAATTCAAAAGCGAAGTATCCATGGCAACCTTAATTTTATTCATCTTGTCCTGTGATGCAGCTCTTGTTCAGTGATTTCACATTCCTGAGTAAACCTACATCTCTCAGATGATGTAAAGCAAGGTAAAAAAATTCTAAAAAGTTAATAAAGTCCTTCAGCATACTTGTAAGTGTGCTGGAGGCATTTGAATGCACATTATGAAGAAAAAAATTACTGCATTAATTTTTGAAAGGAAACAAATGCAAACTGCTATCAAAGTATTTTTAACTTATCTCTTATACTTTTACACTTAGCATATCCTTTTTCACATTCTTCTCAGTCTCTCAGTAAAAGAAATAAATAACACATTACTGACTTTACCTTTCAGTGCTTAGTCTCTGCTTCTTTGCTTATGGTCCAATGAGAGATGAAAAATGACATTAACCATGATCGTTTGGGGGGGCTTTCTTCATTTTTCCTCACTGGAATGCTTTTATAATTATTTTTATAGACAAGTGTAATTTTACATGACGATGTTTAAGATAAGTAGAGTCATCCTGTAAAATTTCCAGGCAGTTTAGCATGTGTTTTTAGCATAACACGCTAACAATAGGATGCTTATACACTCATGCTGTCTGTCCAGAAAATCTGTAAATTAGCAGGTCCTCCCTCATCTCCAGAGTTCAGTGTCTAATTTCAGCCAAATTTAAAAGACAAGGATATAAGCCTCCAATATAATTTAGTTCCTACAAGTTTAATGGAAAAATGAGCTGGCTAGAAGAAGACAGACATGAATTAATGTGGCCAGTGACATCCCAGAAGGGGGGCAAGTGGAGCTGAGCCATCTCCCATTCTGCCTCACAGGAACCATGTGGCATTAGCACACTAGATATGCAAAGCTGCTGGTTAGTGAGGGGGTTGTTGCAGCAGTGGGGAAAGGAATTACAAATCATTGTCTATCTTCACAATGGGATCATGCTTTAATGTTACTGACAAGGTTTACCAGCCAGATCTCAACATCATTTTCTGTAAAAAAGCACTGTTCCTGAGAAATGAATGCTGTGGCCTGCAAACTTCCCACCTAGAGGGTGTTGTACAGATTGGAAGGATTCAAGTAGTCTTGCAAATAAGGGCAGAAGTAATTAGAATTTTAAAAGTAGCCAGTTAATGAACTTTGAAAAGGGGCTGCAGGGAGCCAGGTCAAGGGGCTGATGCAGCATTCAGCCCAGCTGATACTGGTGTCAGTGGGAGGAGAACCACTGCTGAGAACACTTTCTGCACACACTGAACAAAGCATTACCCAGAGGAAGTGTATTA
Organism: Rhabdornis inornatus; assembly: GCA_013397075.1. Lineage (NCBI taxonomy): Eukaryota > Metazoa > Chordata > Aves > Passeriformes > Rhabdornithidae > Rhabdornis > Rhabdornis inornatus. Next base: position 39,717 of record VWZS01006133.1, read on the forward strand.
TCTTTAGCAGAGACTCATTTCTTTACACTGTTAAGGTGGTGTAGCTGCTTCTCATTAAAACAGTGGAGTTCAGCAACAGGTTTTGGTGAGCTACATAGCACACTGGGAAGTTTCTTGGCAATGTGCACATTGCCCCAATCCAGAAGGTACCAGAGCTCCAAACCTCAGAGTCCCAGTCATCTCTTACAGGCAGCCTAGTTTCAGCACCCTTCAGATCATCCCTTGATACTTCATGCTGCCACAGCAAAAAAATCTAGTAGTTTCTAAATCAAGAAGAACCATCTATTTTGATTCAAGCCCACGGAAAAAAAAAAATTATCCGCTCGAAATCATATCCAGAATTTCTGGAATCACAGCATACTCACTGCTCTGTGCAGGCAATGCCTAAAGTCATGGAGAACCATAATCAAATGCTATTCACTCTCTTGCCGTTTCTCGAAAGCAAACTAAAAAAACTCCACAGAAACAACAACAAAGAACACAATCTTATCCTTTGTATCAGATGATAACAGGATACTCTTTTCTCTCCTCTTACCGAAAAGTAAAATAATACATTATTAACTTTGGTAACAGTAAAATATACTGATGATAAATAAAATACTACTCATCGAACTTTGGCTACAATCTAGGAATTGCAACTGAATAGGATTCCTTGGCTACCTGACGCTCCACAAGAGTCAATCCCAGTTTGGGGTCTATAGCAGCATTGCTGCTCAAGGAGCACTTAGATGGACTGGTTCCTTCAGACAAAAATATCTGATATTGAAATGTTTCTGGATGAGATCTTATGCAAGTAAAGAAATTTCAGTTCTTTAGAGTGTATAGACAGTTCTCACCTGAGTTTATCTTTTGCCACTCTACAGTTTAAGCTGAAAGTTCTGTTGGTGCTGCAGGACACTATGAATAAAACCTATATATCAGGCAGTGAATGAGACCATGGAGTACACAAAGAGAAACCCATCCCCCTTACCTCAGAGCCCTTTCATGATTCTGAGTTTGTATGTAGCCAAGGTATCTTCTAGGAGATATACCAGTAGAAAGTATTACAATATAAATTCTGTGTACTCAGCCACATTTCTCTCTCTCTCTCTTACTAACAACAACACGAGACCAGGAATGCCTTGCCATCCCTCACAAACCTCTAGCTGATTCATTATGAACATCTGTTTGTTCACTTCAAGCATTAGAGATTGTCACCTCTATGTAGAACCACTAGAGTTAAAGAGGCTCAAAGCTGTAAGGCTTCCATGGAGGTCCCATGGGATGTGTCACTAGAGGAATCAGAGTGTGTGGGGACATGGTGCTGGATGGCAAAGCAAGAAGCACAGGAACCCTGTTCAATGTGTGAAGGGAAGCATCTGCCCAAATTCTTCAGATGGGTAGTTTGCTGAGAGAGTGTAAGGCAGAGTGTGAAAGGCAGCAGCAAGCAGAAATGCAAAGAGTCAAAGCCAGGATAGGAGGCAGAGTGTTAAGCTAAACAGCATTTCAGAGTGAAACCCTCACTTCCCTTTGTGCCTTCCTCAGCCATGCTCAGAGATTGTCCATCAGCTACACATTGTCTCAGGAAAGGGAAAGAGAGAGCTCTCTGGACATGGAATAAAACATGATTATCGCACAAAATGCAGAGCCTGTGATTCTCCAGCAAATGTCTTCTCTGTTCTGACTATTAGGAGGTTTGTCACCTAATGTGTTTGTTACACATTAGGAGGTTTGAGATTTACCTCTCACAGGAACAGCACCATTCACATAAGCAGCAGTCACAATCCTTTGAGATGTTTTTATTCCCATTTGGAACTGGCGATGTCCTGACCTCAACACTCTCCCAAAGCAGCCTAAGAGAGGGAAACTCATGCATCTTCTCTACTAACCATATACCTGTCCCACAAAGCGCAGCCTCAGCAATGAGTGTGGCTGTGGCCCGTTTCCCCAAAGCTCCGACAAGGGAAGCATTGTGCGCAAAGAGCAGTGTCCTGCAGACAAGGCAGCACTGAAAGGGGCCGCCTTGATTAAACTGCGTTGTTCTGCTCACAGGTCTTCTGTGCCCACTCTTGATTATGGCTGTTAGAGCTGCAGCAGGGTGCCATGAATTGCCTTTTATCTAATTGGAAAATACCCACCGAGTTTATAAATACTCATTTAGACAGGCAAATCAATAAAGGGAATGGTAAGCATGAGAATACAGTGCAACTATAGAGCCTGTGTGGGTCCTTTATGCTTTTGCTTAATAAAGATTAACTCATGCGAGTTTGCTGCAATACCCAGACCTCGATAACAGCAGAACTGGTGGATTCTACCCTATAATGGCAAGGAGTAGCTTGCCCTTATGCATACACCTCAAGGCAAGAGAATAAGCCCTTTGTTAACAAGGCTTGAAAATCAGAAGACATTGCAGAGACAGCAGAAGAGGGAAAAAACTTCCCTTAATTGTAACAGTTCTGAAGCTGGCAATCAGATTTCTATTAGGGGGGGGGGGGGGGGGGGGGGG
>VWZS01006133.1:42212-76778 GCA_013397075.1 Rhabdornis inornatus
AGTAGAAGCAAAACATGGTTTGCAAAACAACAAAAGCAGCAGCTATATTTCTATAGAGGTCTGCTGCTATAAGGCAAACTGCAATGAAGGAAACAAGCAGAAAAGCGAGTCCAGCTTCTGAACTTTCAACTTTTCTTCTCCTTTTGCCTCCACACTGATCAGTGACTGTGCAAACCCCCACCCACAGAGTCACTAAAAAAAAATCAGGACTATTAAGAACAATTATTTAATTGCTAAAAACCCCTACATGTTTCAAGAAAAAGAAAAAAAAAAAAAGCAAAATCCCCAGAATTCTTACAGTTGCTTAGTTCAGGATTAGTTTTGTTTTTCTTATTTCTCTTTGACATACCTTCCCCTAAATCTCCAATCACTTCCACAACAGGCTTATACTGAGTAGCTTCAGGCAGCTGAGAAAATAAAAATCCCGTTTAGCAATGTAAGTATCTCTCCTGTCACTGTTGCTAATAGGAGTTCTGTGCATAAATCACAGCATGCACCAAAGGGAGAACAGATCTTGAAGTCCATGACTATCTTCATCCACTGCTTGATTCTCTTCTCATTTACACTAGCATATTGGCCTCAGGGGGAGCTCTTCTGACATGTCTGTGTAAGCCAGAGCAAAAGTAGGCCTCTGGGATGAGAATAGAGAATTTAGCATCTTAGCCTGCTGGCACAGGTCAGAAGGAACTTTCAGAGTATTAGAGGTTGACTCATAATGGCTCCACAGAAACCAAAGGCATGGGATAGGTTAGGATTCGTGTTTCAAATTCAGCCATCCTTCTTCTCACCACCACCTGCTGGCCCTTCCACATGAATTTTACAGAAGTACAGATAACCCAGTATTTCCTTGCTGGGGTGACAACTGTTTAGAAAAAGGTGTTGGAGGAAGTTGACAGGGCTGACAATCACCCCATGTTCAGGAAGTCTCTCTATCCTCTCCCTATGAACCACTCACAGCATTACTGAAGGTGAGTCTGCCAAGGAACCTCTCATGGCCATTGCTATTGGAATTATAAAGCTCTCCTCTGTTTCAAGAAAAAAAAATCTACCACCAGGATTTTAGGCAAGTTCTTTCATATAGAGCAGCTGCAGTTCTTTAGTTCATGTTTCCTTCCAAACTAACACTTTATTGATCAACATAAACGAGTAAAAACCAAACAGATCCTTTAAAAAAGTACTTTCATTTGCACTTATGTTCAGTTAGAAAAGGAAATGCATAATAAAATCAATGGATTTTTTTATTCGTTCCTTTTCCTCTTATTGACAAAGTGTATTTTAATAAGGATTTTATCTCCTCTTGCTTGATCCCACACTAAAGTCATGATCCCATACTTTGGACTTCAGTCTGTTGCCATGGAAATAATCATAATATCACAAAAAAAGTAGTATTATGACTTCACTGCAGGATCAAGGAGAAAGAAAAAAGCTGTATGGGATCAAGTCCTTAAGCAGCAATAGCCTTAGTTATTAACAAAAAGAAAGGGAACAGTTTTGAAAAATACATCAGAGGCAAATTCACATATGTTCTGCAAAGGTCAAAGAATATTTTCCCTAGAAGGCAAACGCCTTTTGAAGCAGTAATTTCAGAGAGATCCTAAGTGCCTAGTTCCTCTCCTTCCAATCAAATCCCACTCACCATTTGAAATATGCCCTTTTCTCTGAATAAATTCTGGTCATTTTTCATTCCATCCCTTCCCAATGCCCACTCAGGAGCTCCTTGTCAAGTTTGCAGTCCCGTTCCAGTAGTGAAAGGGCTGACACTTAATTCAAATTAACTTTTTCAACTGAACACAGTCATTTAGTTCAGGTATTTTGGGTGGTGGGATGAGGTGATGTGCCAAATCCAACCCCAAAATGGAATTCACATGTGGCTAGCATAACATGCAGACCGGGTAAGCTCTCTCTAAGCCTAAAAGTACATACTTACAGACACTCAGTATGCCCAAGACAGCATTTTGCCTCTGAAGAGGTAAAGTAAACTCTCCCACTCATTTTCAACCTCTGCTATTGCACTTCCTTGTGCTGGTTAAGAACAAGACAGGCTTTAGTGATTTTTAAAGCCATAGAAGGCTTTCTTAAGAGATGGCCAGGCCAGTTTCAACAGTTACACACAAATTCAAAGGTGCAAATTTTTAGCCCTTCACCTGTACAAAACTGTTAAACCTGAAAGTTCATCCAGGACTTTCCATATCCCAGTAGGGCTGTGTGAATGAATTAAAACTTGGGGAAAAAGAAACACCATTAATACTTTGAAAACTTAAACAGCTCAATGGGTTCTGCATGATGGTGGGTGCTACCATATCCTGTTGATATAATTTCTGACAGCAGCAGCAACCTTACAAGAATAATAGCAACAGACACACTTTAAGAAACTCTAGAAGAGAGTTGTGGCCTTAATAATTTCTGTTCAGGACATATTTGTTTTCATGAGCTCTGTTCCAGTGATCATTTTGAGAGGTTGCCTAAAAGTGAAGAAGAGAACAGGTGGTGCAGCAGAATTCAGCTTTAGACTTTGAGCTTTAACGAGCATGACCTTCTCCCAAAACCTGCCAGGTTTGGCAGCTCTCTGGGAGCTCCTTTCCACACACCAACATCAAACAGTTTCTCCCTGCAACTCTATCTCAGGAAGAAAATAGGATTTGCAGTAGTCACAGACAGTACAAAAGGTGCTGGAAGAAATATTAGAGAGAGAGAAAAGAAAGCAGTGGTTGAGATGAGTGTTTCCTTCATGGGTTCTCTCATTTTCTGTTTGATGAAAAACTTATATTTCTTCTGACCACCAACATGCATACACCATAAACTTGTGATTGCTTATGAATTTACATGTATGCAACTTGGGTTTCTCAACATTACTAATTCTTCCCAGCGAGAAAGCCTAGAGCATTTGTACTACATACCAAAAGACTATTCATTCGCATTAAGAATTCACTGGATTTTGCCTCCAGATGTGTTTTAAACTGCTGTGAAGCCTCAGAATTCAGCAGATTAATGTGCTCCAAATGTCATTTGATAAAGAGCACTGCTGCCAATGGTTCATTCACACTGCACAGATTAAATTACCTAAATTAAGTACCCTCCAAGAAAAGCACATTTCTTTCGGTTAGGAATTTTTTTGCAATTGCATTCTTAGGTTGAATTTTTTTCAAAAAACGAAACTCCATTTCAGTTTATATTTTTTCCTTTCTAATTGAAATTAATCTCCCTAGCTGTTTTATTTTAGAAAAGGCCTGGAACAGGACTATTATTTCAAAGAGGCAATTATGAAATTGGAAATATAAGTATGATACTTATTTCTTTAATTACAGATATAAATAGGGACTATAATGCAGAAATTGCTTACAGGCATCTTCCTGGATTGTGTTGGAAGAAAACTGCAGAGTCAGCTGCTCATCCATTCCAAGGAGACTCAAACTAAGATAAAATAAAGAGGCAGCTACATCTGCTACTGTGTTCTACCTGAAACTTTGTCCTGACCTTTCCCTGTCATAGTCCTTCTAGTGCAACCAGAGCAAAAATTGTGGGAGTTTTAGTAAATATTGAAATCAATCAACAATACTGCAGGACTGACTGCAGAAAGCAGGACTTCTCTTATCCTGGAGTAAGCAAAGCAGGATTAAGTCACGATAAGAGCCCTTTGCCAGAAGTCTTAGACATTTGCCTTTTCAAGCTGGGAAAGTTAATCCTATGTTGAAATGTCTGCAGATAAAACAGAGGCAGCACCAGCTGACAGAGAGAAGTTAGTGAATTAAAGGAAATTGACAGTGGAGGTTTTTAAGAGTAGGGAGGATGAGACCATCCCAGGAATAAAATGCTTAAGTGGGGCTAGAGTGTCTCTCAGGGCTTCTCCCAACCCTGTGGCACTCATAAAGCCTGTACTTTAGGGCACCCGTGCCAAGATTGCCCAGTGCAAGGCAGAGAGACAGCAGCAACACCAACAACCAGAACAAAATGCAGTTATTCACCATCCCTCTTCATTATTTTAGCCCTTCATTATTTTAGCAGGCCACGGTGACAGCTATAATTAGGCCATCTTAGCACAGCATGATACGTCTCAGAAATCAAGGTGCTCCCCCACACTCTCCACATCCCCGAGAGCCATGTCAAGGGACAACTTCCGCAACTGCTGCTTGCTGACCCCTCTCTGACACAACTCGATCATTCTTTTTTATTGATCTCAGCTCTTTTTTCCATCCATGACTCCCAAGCCACCTGCCAGGCAATAAAAATCTACATCAAAATGCACAGCACACAGGGTGCTGCGAGCAGAAGCAACATTTGTCTTACAGACCTGGAAACCTGACAGTGTCGATAGGGGCCAGTTTTCACAGTGTTGTTTGATCTTTCTGCTGAGGTTGTAAATAACTTCCATGGGTAGCCAAATAGGGATAAAAATGGAGATACTGCCACTGTAACTATAAAACCAAAGTGCTTCTGTGTCAGTGGCAGCTGACATAGTTAAGCAAGATAAGCAGCCCCTGCTGCCTACAGACCTCTAAAGACTCCCCGAGTTTCAGAGGGAAAGTATAGAATGATAGATTTTTCTTGCACCACCATTAATTATATCTTTTCCTTTTACTGCATTGCTGTCCATCAAGTAGTGTGCTCAGAGGCAAGCCCAACACAAGCATCTCTAAATGGCTCAATGAAGCCTTGTAAAGATATGTGACATTTCAATACCAGTCTCACACATGAAAATTTTGTATCCCTTTGGTCTCCAAAGCACCTCCAAACCTCATATGCCAGCAGAAGCAGAAGTACCCACTGAGTGGGGTTAGCAGTACTTTTGTTTTGAGATTTCCCTCTTTCCTCGCTCCTTTCTTCCATCAGAATGTGAAACTCCAAAATATGCCTTGTGTGGCTATATAAGACATATCTGAGTTACACATTGCTTCCTAAAAGCCTATTATGCCAGGTTTACACTGAAAAGTCAGTGCAGCAATCCAGCACACTACTAAAATAAAGGCAATGAAGACCTAGAGCTAATGCCACACACTTTGCCAGAGAGGTGAAGGTTACAGACCTGGTTCCATCTCAAAGCTTTTCCGTTCCTATTCCAGCTCTCCAGCACTGAATGAAGACTTAAAACCACTCACAAAAAACAATAAAACCGGAGACAAGTTAGGCAAGTAGAGGAAGGGGGGCAAGAGGAATAGAAGTACACTGACAACAGCTGTTCTTCAGTGTTCTCCTCAGATTTAAGCATGTCTCAGGTATGAAAATTTGAACAAAAATCAACAGCAACAATGAAATTAACTATACTTGCAAAACAAACTTATTCTCTTAGGTCCAACAGGACCAAGTAGTCTCTGAGCAAAATCAGAACTCCAAATACATTATGTTAATCCTCAATCCATTAAAAATCTTTTCTGTAACTGTGCCTGCCTCATCACTGGGTGTTCATTAAACATTGTTCAGTGAGAGGAAACATTGTTCAGTGAGAGGATAATGCTATCTGAATTTCTTGAAGTTTTCTAAATTACAAAAAGTACCAACCCGTTGCTGCTGTTATCACAGACTAGAAGATATCTTAGTGTTGGATCCCAGAAATCTGGAGTTTTTGAGCTTTCTGTGCTGCCAGGCACAGACGCCCTGGAAAACACTGCTCTGGACCTGAAACCTTGGAGAAGACTTGTAAATATGAATAATGATTTAGAAATCACAAATGTGTAGTGGGTTAGATGTGTGTGTTTTCACTGGGTGATGGGTTTTAAACTTGAGGTTTTTACAGTATAGTGGTAGTTAGGGGAGAAGATGGAGAATTTTGGATGGTGTCTTTTCTTCTTGTTCATCTTCTTTTCTTCTTCTTCACGGAACTTAGGTAGTAACCTTTGGATTGGTCAGTCAAAAGTCACTCTAAGGGTCATGGGAATCTATTATTGGGTCAAAAGAATAAATAATGTAGATGTTAAACTTTTATTGGTTTGTTTAGCTTTAAAAGGCCTTGAAGCAGGCTCAGCTGAGAGCCATTTTTCCCTACTTCTAGCAAGGAGCTAGAGGTACTGTTATACTTTCTGTAATTCTTTGATAAGATATAATAAACATCCAAGTCCGAACACGAGAAACCATCTCAATCGCCTTTCTAATAATCCTGGCTCCAAACAGAAACAGATGAGACTGATGACAAACCACTAACTACTGGTGCAAAGCCCAGCACACACTCCTACATCTTGGGACATCTTTGGTTCCATTTTCCTACCTTGGAAGGCTCTAGCATCTTTCAGTGATAGCTCTAACTTCCCAGATAGAGCAATTTTCTTACAGTCTCTTTATTTTCAGCAAGGCACATTGAAATTAAACCTAGAATATTATCATATTGTTATGGCAAATATATTGGCTAGCTTGGCAAAGGGAAAATGCACATACAAGGCTTTCATTTCACCTCAAAAGGACAGGTATTGACAGTGATTGAAGTTTGTCTTATTGATTCATTTCCTGTGTGCCTTCAAAAGCCTCATTCACTGCTTTCACTCCATTTTTTTCATAATAGCAGTCCCTTTCCAATAACACCATCTGAGATATGGGTGCAAGATGGGAGTTGGGGACTAAACTCTTATTCATCTCTAAGGCAAACGATACTTCAACAATTACCTTTAAAGAGTCATCAATGTTGCTACAGACAGGGAAGCTATAGGATTTTTCCTTACTAAATAATTCAAACCTACAGCAGATTTTTCCCTGCTGTCACAATCCAGCTCCTTTTATAAACATTAAACATATCTAGCATATTTAAGAGTAAATATATAAATATTATACACTAAAAACATCTACTTAAAAAATGCTTCCATTCAGTTGTTCAAGGCTTTATACCAGGAGATTTTTTATTCATCTTCTTCTCTCAGATGTGTATATGATGCATATGTAAATAGATGATAATGTATTTTTAATAGACAGGACAAAACTTAGAGCTTTTGATTTTTAAAAAAATAGAAAAAGATGGAAATATTCATACAGAAAAATCTAACTATTTTACTAGATCACAGAATAATTTGACATTGACTAAGAATTTTTTAATAACTGCTCATCTATGCCATTCTTCAATCTTAATGAGGTACAAAGGTAACCTTCCAAACTTGTTCCCCCATTATTTAAGCATTTCTAAGTTTTTTCTTTCTCTCTAATTTTTTATTATAAATATAAATATAAAAATATAAATGTATAAAATATAAATTATAGATATAAATGGATTTGCAGCATTAGAGCTAAGGAGCCAGTTCTCCTTTCCTTTCTATCAAGTAAAACGAGGAATAACTCCAATGAGAACACCTCTAAAATTGACTAAATTTTACCAAACACATTCCTAGTCTTGAGGCAACATTTTTCTCTTGAAAAACAATAACCCCCTCCAAACTTATCTAACAATTTCAAATGGGTAATTTATGAGATCTGGCACTTTGGGAAATATTATTTTAATGAATTGAATTTATGAAAGCACTTAGGCTGGATCCTTACTCTCAGAACTATAATGCTTAACTTGAAATAGTGACTTAAAGCTAGATTTGCTCCTAAAAAGCAGGATTTTTCTCCTGAATGTAGGTGCCTCCTTTCAAAGTTATAACCCAAGAGATTTCATTCAATTGCAACCTTTTTCTGGAAGCAGTTAAATTCCTTCAGCACTTTCCTTTTTAAGTGAAAGCTGTCACATGCCATAACATGCTCTTCCAAGCCTGCCCTGGACACCAGTGGCACCCAAGTCTGGCCTGATGGAAACCCAGACTGGAACAAGATCAGCTACAAGAGTTGAACCCATGGCTCTTCTTTCTTGGGTTCCTCTTTAGGAAGAAGGCATTCAAAACTGTTTTTCCAAAATGAGCATTCCACCCACCCTTTTTGAGGGAAGGCATGCACTGGTTTGACTTGCAGAGCTGCAATGCCATGCAGGAAGGAGTTTGAGCAGGAGGAAGAAGAGTAGCAAGTGCAGCACAGCTCTGAAACTGGAGAGGACAATCCCTCAGTCAAGAGGACCAAGATTCAAGTCTCTGTCCTGTCTTTCCACAGAAGAATAAGATACATTTTTTCAAAATTCTGTGGTAGTTGCATCTAAATCTGTGTTTGTGCGCATGAAGTGTCTCTCCACCTGATAACAGTTATAGCACAGGTGGAAGGCTCTCCATCCAGTACCAAGGGTGAGCAGAGGTAAAAGACCACCTCATCTTCTCATCCAGATGTTTACATGCAGCAGAGGAGTTTTTTCCAGTTCATATTCTTGTGCAGCACTCCATTTACAACAATCTTTTAAATCAATAAAATCCTGGGGATAAGAGAGGATCCCACAACACAAACTAAAATACCATGGAAATGAACTAAAGCAATTTGTGATTTTATACCATTTTCGTATAAATTGGTTCCCTTAAATTTACTAATTCTGCTGAATTCTTTCAGTAACTGCTTCACTATCTACCCTGCAGCAGAGGTCTAATACCTTCCCTACAGAGACAAGTGGCTTTGCCTTCTCCTTCGGGCTCTTCTTGCTCCTCCAAATTATTCTGATTGATATAGACCTCAATCCATGCTAATTATGCAGTTTCTCTTATAAAGTGCAGTTCCCATGGCAACAGCACCAGGCAAACAGGTGCATGGAAAGCTGTGATATATTAAAAGACAGCTACCCTCTGCCTCTGCGATGTAGATTGCCATTCGCAGGGTTTATTTATAGCAGGTAGTAATTAATCCATGTGAATCTCATTTCATTGAGAAGGAAAAAAAATGAAAAGTGCACAGAATTATTAGCAAGACTCCTAATTATCCTCATACCATGGATTCTGAAAGTTTTGTCACCATTAGATAATGCAAACATGGAATTGTTGAATTATCATTTGTGTGGAGATGTCAATATTAAAAACACTATGCTACTGCCTAACAAACACCTCATATTCTCCCCCCACAGAGTTGGAACCTGCAATAGTGTTGGCACAGTAGAGCTGGAGCAACAAAATATACATATTGCTCTGTTAAGAAAAAAGATGTTGGCTTTTCTTGGGAGGCCATAACACTGAGGTAACTGGGAATCAAATGTATGGTACAAGCCTTCAAACCTTTTGCCAGGAATGACCAAGCAGGTTTTAGCTCTGATACTGACTCTCTCTGTGGCCTGAAGCATGTCTCTCAACCTCTCCTTCTCTGCTCTGACTCCCATAATGCCTGTCTATTTGGGACTAAAAGCAAATGGTCTGAAAACACTTCAAAGATGAAAAATTGGATATTATGCTGCAAAGTAGGATAGGCTTTGCATTTAAAAAACCCCTACACTTAGTAGATTCATCTTTGTCTAGTTCAGCCTTGTGTTTCAGAGCTCCTTGAGTAACATAGGTAAGCTTAGGAAACCAAAACTAAACTACTCGGAGTTGTGATTCATACTGCAATACAACATTGGTACTTGATGGATATCTTGATTATGTCTCAGTTCTTACTCCTTACTTTTCTTTTTTGTGCCTGTGTGAATGATCATGGTTGTTGATCAGACAACATTCCAGATTTTAAAAAAAGACAATGATAGAAAATGAACACTTGATTATCAAAATAGCCTTCCCAAAAAATCAATACATGTCTTAGATGAAAGTGTACAGTTTGGAGTTTAAGGTTGAAAATGTGGAGAAAAGATTCTCCGTTGCTGTTATGGACACCACTAGGAATATTTTTATAGAAAAATCTTTCAGTCATTATTACTGGAAAACCTAAATATTTTTCCACTGCTCCGTTTTTTTTCCAAAAAAAAAGGCAACTGGGAAAGTTAAATGACCAGCAGATATGGGTCAGATCATTCATAGACAGTACAGCCTGAGCTACTCCTCAAGTTTCAGGGCATTCTCGAGCCATCGGAAAAGCAAGACCACAGATGACAACAATTGGCAGGTGGAACGCACTGAGAATGCTTTCCTTAGCCTCCAGTCCTAAGTGAGAACTTAAGGAGCACAATAGCCTGGAAATGTCTGGACCTGGTGAGCATTCCCCTCGTAAACACAAGCTCTGGAAAGCTGATAGCCCAGGGGCAATAACCGAACATCCCTTGCAGCAAGACTTGCTAGTGCTAAGGATGGTTTGCCACAACAGCACAGCATTACTAGGACCATGGAGTCTGAATTTGTGATAGTTTAGAGGACTTCTTCCTGACTTGGATGGAGTCACTGCCTGCTATCCTTTGAAGTTAAGCAGCTCTGGTGTTGGAGACATTGCATATCATTTCAGGAATCATGCAAATCAACCTAAGTGAATATTTGATGTGACTTATAGTCCAAGGCAGCATCTTGTTCTTGCTTTATCAGATTCAGTTTAGAGTGTCACAGCCAGCAGCTAAACTTGTAATTCTAAGAGAAAGAAAAAATCATGATGGGGTAGCAATTATTAATTTCCTCAACAGACCCAGTTACATCAGAATATGAAAAATGAAAGATGCATAGGTATGCACCTAACCTGCTAGGAAATCCTCCTATAATAAAATTCTTCTCAGGAATATAAATATTTCACAGAAATTGGTTACACATGTTTTGAAACCTGATATAAATCAGTCTGCTCTGATTCAGGCCTAGCTCAAGGGACAAGCACTACATGCTGCACCCCTGGAGACAGCCCTACAAGACTTCACGAGGTGGTGATGTTGACAAGTATGGGGCAGTAGAGAGGGTATAAATTTTCCTTTTGAGAGGCTTGGTTGCCTTTCCTGGCTCTTGTTCTAATTACTACATATTAGACTACCATTCTATCAGATCTGATGTATATGTTTCTTGAAATTCATTAGCCATGTATCCATTTTAACCTGAAAAACATGAACTCAGAACAATGCAGGTGAATTAATTATTCTTGCAAACCAGAGTAATTTTTGCAGCAAGGTCTGCTTGTTATGGCTTTCCAGCTGCTCAGGGATCTCTGCATCATTCTCTAACAGATACAGTATCACAAGACCAGGGACAGCTGGAGAACAGGACACAGCAACCACAGCTGGTGTTTACACCCAGGGTCCATCAGGACTCAGAGCAGGCTGCAGATACCTTTTTTACATGACTTGCATCAGTTGAATTTCTGCTAAAGTGGAAAAATGCAGCTGGAAACTCCAAGCAGACTTCAGGCCTATTTTACTGTGTGAGCAGGAGAGAGAAGGTTGAGCACCTCACCAGCCTCTCAGATCTGGTTTTTGAAAGGCTCAACTCAGACCAATTTTTTGATGTTCTCTAACTCAGGTGCTAGGTCTGAACTCTCACTGCTTTCACAAACCTTTTATTTTCCAGGGGCCTATGGCAGAACACAGAGGCTAACTTAGCACTGAAAGCCCACACCAGTGGATGTTAATATGTAACATCTTAAGTTTTATCAGTCTCATCCTTCAAAACTGCATCTTGCACTGTCAAGCCCATCAATAGCTTCCAAAAAGGAGGAAAAGAGGTTACCGGCAGCTTCCAAAAAGTACTCCAGCATATGCTTGCACCTTGAAACAAGCTGTATGGAGATCTGATCTAAAAAGCACTCTTTGATAATCCTTCTAGGGTGCTCCCTACTCTTAAGCCTATTAGACTTCACAATGTAGTCTGGTTTCCAGTGAGGTTGCAGCCTCTCCCAGCAGGACACATCTCTTACAGTATGTTTCTATAGATCAACCTCAGTACAAGTTACAGTTAATAATAATGGATACTTCGGCCCTGATGGAGTTATGGTGATCTGAGGACATAAAAATGCGAAGTTTGAATGGAAAGAGAAAATACTCTTTTTTGGTGTTTTTTTTTTTCTTAAGACTGAGAGACTAAGAGAAATGGAAAAAGCAGACAATTCCTTGTATGCCCAGGAGCTTGCCTACTTTCTCCATGCCATCCTACTAGTTAGTTTGATAAAAGACTTGCTTTGCCTAATAATTGTGTCTAATGTCAAGAGAGTTAAGGTCTCAGTTAAACTCTGTTTGAGCAGGATTTTTAAATTAAAGCATGCAAACTTAGCACTCTTTACTGTGAGAGATCCCTTGTGCCCTTAAAGGAGTGTGGACTGCATGGGTCACCACTAGAAATAGTTTAGAAATAGCTACTGGATTTTTTTATCTTTCCTGGCAAAGCTGAAAATATTAAAAAGCCATGAATGGCTTCTGCTAAGTCATCTTCTTTTCACATCAAGCAAATCAAATTCTCCACTTTGAATGCTTTTCCAAGGTCTCCACTCTAAAAAAGCACCAAGTTGTTCTAGCCTAAGGAGACTATAATGACCCCTTACAGCAAATTCATATTCTGCTCATGATTTATGTGTTGCCTTTTTATAGGTCCTGTTATGTTACTGTATACAGAGGACAACAGGAAAACTCTCTTTTCCATTTATACTGATTCCAAAGGTCTTACTGCTCATAGAAACACTCTCACACATATAATGTTGGATCAAAAATTGTCACAGACTGACATAGTAATAGAAAAATAGATAGTAAAGAAAAAAAATTGAACCACTTCAATAGTCCACCATCAAGGTGCCAGTGTATGGCTGTAAAATAATCAGCTAGAATTGAGCTCAAACTAAACATTTAGATCTCACAGTCTGTGGAAAATTTGTTATAACCATCCAGCACACCTCTGGAGAGGTAAGGGAGAATTAGGAGTCTTATGAATGGTATTAACATAACACAGGAAACTGTATTTATGGAAATATTCAGGGTCTACCTGTACAATTGTCTATACAATTAATTCTCTAGCTTATTTCATGCTCGCTTCATCATTCAGCCAAGACAAGCCTCCCTCAGTACATTTAGAAGAAAGATTCATTTTATTTCTGTTCTTCCCCCAGTCTCAGAAGGAAACTTCTCCTTTCTTCAGAGAACACACATTTTGATTTGGTAATTCCCATTTCATGGCCTTTGTCAAAACTGTCATCTTTTTATCTGGGAAAAAGCATACCAGGATGTATCTGGGGCCAGGCATTAGTGACACCTAGGTGACTGTGGAGTTTGTTGTCAAATGAAACCAGTCTTTTGACCCCCAGATTCGATCTGGTACCACAGCAGTGCCCTTCTAGAGCTTCAAAGCAAATAGCAAAGCAGCAAAACCTTTGGTGAGGAGGACAGAGGTATCGCCAAACACAGACTCTGAATATATGCAGAGACAGCAGGAAAGTTGCCTATCTAAAATGTTTTATAGGCTTATTTTCTGATCAGCCTCATCTTCCACCTACCTTTCAGATCACTGCAAAGCATAGCTGGCTGTTGTTCCAGGGTTCCTGGGGTCTGGAGGCAGGTCTTGTTGAAAAGGATAGATGCTACTCAGAAGGATCTTTGCCCCACTTGGAAATTCTTACCCATATAGTATCTATGTGCCATGCCCCCTGAATGACCTAAGCTATGCTAGTTCAGACAAACAAAGAGGAGAGAAAAGATCAAAATTTCAGTACGGTATTTGCAACCACTAAGGCCTGCTGGTCCTAAAAAACTAAATGCACAAATATTTCAGACACTATAATTATCAAAAGGTGAAAGATTAAATATCCTGAAAATTTATGAAGTGAGAGACTGTATTTACCTTTTTTTCATGTTGACACAACATATACTTCAAGAGAAGAGCTGAGAATTCTTCTGCGATTTAGGCCCATCATGTTAATTATAATTGGTCTGTCAAAGATTTTAAAATGCCTAAGCAATAGGTTTTGAAATTACATCAATAGCAGGGCACTAAGCATAGTTCTGCAAAGCTGAGAAAACAAGCTCTAATAAAGGGGAACCTGTTTACTCCATAAAATCATTTCCAGTCTCCAGAATTCTCACTTGAGCTCTGCACTGTGTGTGAGAGGAAGAGGCATCAACCTCCAATCAAAAACTATTTCTAGTTTTTTGAGCACTTTCTGTATCAATTTCCAGAAAATACAGGGATACCTTCTCTCCACTATTCAAACAAATTTATCAAAGAGGAGGCTTCCTTAAATATGACCATAATTCCAAGTGCATTCAAACTCCAGCACTAGCTCTCTTTCATTCTGTATTTTAGATAAAACCTCTATTAGCATGGAATTACAGCGGTACAGTGAAGGCAAAAACACTATAGCAATATTATAATAATCCCTCAAACAAGAATCATAAAGCTAAGGAAATTTCAATTTAAGTTTAAATTGAAAAGAAATTCAAGCAAAATATGATGCAGGGAAATTTTTTATTAAGTCACACAATACAATTTCTTCCTCTTTGAAAGGTGTAATGATACCATTCAGAGTGCTGTATATTTAAAGTCCCACTAATTTTCAAAACACCTGGCATCTGAAGGGGTTGTTTGTTGTGGACGACTTTATGTGAGATGAGAAATGCTGCCTTTTTTTTTTTTTTAATTCCTTATACAACTAGTCACAACTAAAGCTTCAGATATTCCCCAGCTGTCTATTTCTGGGATTTTTTACTATTTAGGTTTGTTTTACATTTGCCTGCATCTGGATTTTCTGCATTTTGACTGCTTTGTTCTGGATGTTACAGTCTCCTAAAGGCATCTATTGGCATTCAGAACCAGCATTAACTGCTAGCTTACTGCTTTTATAAAAAAAAAAATCTTTCTTGTACATGCTTTTCTTATCTCACCAGAAGAGCATGAGATGGTGCTTTTCCATGCAAGGGCCATGCTTCCCAGAGCCCAGGGCTGCAGCCCAGTTAGCCAAATTCCAACCACAAATGCACATGGAACAGAAAGCCCCAGCAGCACTCAAATCAACCCACCCAAACGCAGCAGATGCAGAAGGGGGGCTCCTCCTCGGCCTGCCACAGCAATGGCTTGTGAACTCTGTGTTTAAAGACAGTAGCAGCAAAGCACATCGAGCTCTCATTAATATACAAGAGAGTGTGGATCCCTTGCTTGTGCATTGCATCTATTTTGCCAGCATCACCCAGCCATGCAGATGACAGCCTGCAGAGAGTGTACAGCACTGCTGAGATCACTTGAGGTAAGACCATTGGCTGCCATGGGACACTGACTATCCATAATGACCCACTTTTCATTCATTTTAGCTCATGAGCCAAATTATTTGTTCCTGCACTCCATGTAAACCCAGTTCTACACTCAGATAGCATTTTGGGGAGGATCTCTTGCATCTTTCATATGCAACAAGCACTAGTTCAAAACTCAGCCTTAACAGCAGAGTCACAACTGGCTACTGCCTCACTTCACTGCAGAGAAAATCACCCAAGTGCCTTTCAAACCCAAACTTCTCTAGCTTTCATTCATTACCTGTTCCCCCTCATTTTTTACCTCATCCGAAATAGTTCCGCTTACCCACAGGACATTCATTTTTCACTTCATCCTGTTAATTGGATATATTTTACATGCTGCTACTGCTTCGTAGTCTCATCTTCTGTCACCACTCATTTCCCCCTCCCTATTTTTTTTAGGTCATTGTCATGTAGCATTAAGGAAATATTTTGGATATGGAATAAATTCATGTACTGGCCCATGCTAACGTGTACCTTTTTCAAGACAAAACTACCAGAACTGCTCTTCTGGGGGTAATTTTTTTTCCTTAATCCCCATTCTTTCATCAGTTTTCCTCAGTATACACTCCTGCAGGGAGCAGCAACAAGTGAGGACAGGAGAATAACTGGCTCAAATAATGCCTTCAATTCCTTGGAATTTCACTTCTTGAGAAATAAATAAAACCTGAAATAACCAACAGGGGGAGACCTGTTCTTACTTGCCCTACTCTATTTTTGGGACGTCTGCCTGAATGCCCAGAAATGTACATACAAGTTCTTTTCAGAAGTGTATAAATTTCCATTTAATCTATTTAGAAGCTTTTCCAGATAAATCTTCCATAGAGAACAAGCATTTCTATTTCCTTCCTCACCTCATTAATTAATGTGGGACTATTGGCTGACTCCCACATAGAGAGCTGCTGCTGAGCCAGTTTCTCCAGGCTGTTCTGCATATCGAAGCTACTGTCACATATTACCAAATGCTTTCCACTTGTCTAGATTTTTTTTCTAATCACTGACAGAGGGAGAAGAGTATCCTAAATGGACCTTTTCCCTAATTTGAGAGTCGCTCACTTCAGTGGCCAACTCCTATGCAGCCCAAGAAGACTTTTTACATAGAGTAGTAAAAAACAAAAGTTCACGTCCTCATCCCTCTGCATACAAAGTGTTCAAGAATTGAGACCTTGAATCAACTTTTTTTGCTACCTATCTACAATCTTAAAGCAACTCCAGTACCCTCAAAAAGGGATACTTTCTGGAGGAAAGTAGATTTCTTAAAGGTTTTCCTCTACCCCACTTGTCTCAGGTACCTTGTTTATCTAACAGTTGGATACTTGAGAAATCAAAACATTTCTGATCCTCTTCCTTGTCCTATGTTTCCTTGTTTTCATGTTCTCAGAAGTGCAGCAGACAAAAAAAAATTACAGTCAGTAATAAGTTTTCCAAAAAGGCAGCTTTGGTTATCCCAGAATTCTTTCTAAATTCAAAACCTGAACATTTTTTGTTGTACCATTCCATTTTCTCCAGTAGTCAGGGAAAACTCCTCGAGGTGAGGGAGTCAGGTTGGAGTCTCTGTCCTGACTTTAGGGGGTTTAATCCATGTTTAATCTCTGTCCCCAGCCACACCCTGCCACAGTGCATAATCATCCTTTATCAGTCAAACCCAGTGAGCATGTGCACCAGTCACCCTGCAGTCAGCTATCCCTTGATTTTCATATATTCTGCCTGAATAGTGATGGTATCACCAGGGGGAAAAGTCTCTTGCTCACTCAAATCATGTTTCACACAGAAATGTGCTCTTTTGTGTGGGGCAATGATGTCAAACCAGTTTGAGTTCTTCTCTTTTTTACAGGATATTGAGTGTTCTCAAAATTAAGGAATTAAAATCATTTAGTTCATGTTACAATGTAATTGGAACATTTTAGTTGGAAAAAATCCATGTTAATGAGCATAATCTCATATTCCTAATAAGGGATATTTTAGGCTATTGCTACCTACCTCCACACTATAGTGGAGAGCTTTACACCAGCAATGGACTGTCAGGAACAATACACAGCTGGAGCCTCAGAGGACCTCTGTTTACAGACTTTGTATAGTTTTGGGGGACAGAGATTTTATAAAAGTGAGCAAGCCTCTATGTTTGCAGATACTTGATTTGAATCACGACTTTGAAATTGATAATTACTGTTTTACTAGAGTCAAGTGGGCCTAAAAAATTCCTATTCAGTTAATATTAAAAATAAATAAGCACATTAACAAGCGCATTTTCCATAAATTTCAGAACTGGAAAAATATTCAGTTTATGTTGTGTAAATCTACAGCTAGAAATTGAAATATCTGGATGTCTTGGTTTAAGTTTGTTTTTCCTGGCCAATGCACCAAACAATGTCATGGTTTTGATTTGCTAATTAAAATATACTCATTTTCTGTTGTGAGACAGAACCAGGAGTAGAAGCAAGGCAGGCCTAAAACTTAAGAGGGTAAAAAAAAATTTATTAACTACACAAGAGAAAAAAAAAGAATTCAGAATAAGATTTTCAGACCACTCTTTCCTTCCCTTTCCCAGCCTTCAGAATAAGGAAACATACAAAAACTACTTCAATTAATTCCCAACTTAAACAGTCCCTTCTTCTGTTCACTTTGGAGTGAGAAGCTTCCTCTTGTTAGGTTATAGGGATTTTTCCACAAGAAAGTAGAAAACAGTCTTCTCGTGGTTTCATTTTCACGATCTTGCATCTGCCCGGAAATCTGCAGTCGTGGCACTCCTCCCAACTCTACAGCCTTCCCAGAGCTGTACTTGTGGGTCATGGTCAAAATACATGGGGTATTACTTTTAAGAATGAAATGTTCCAAAGCAAAGGTTCTCTTCACCTCTTTTCTCTCTGTTCATGTTTCATTCTCAGAAAACCAAGATCCCCTTCTTTCCTCGGGACAAAAGATTCTCAACACAGGTGCCTTTGGTCAAATGATTTATCAAATGGAATGTTTCCAACCCCCCCATGGTTTTCTCCATGGTTTATAGGAATATTCAGTACAGCAGTTCATCCCTACAATCTTACAAAAGGATTTTCAGCCATTTTCACAGCATCTCCTCATTCTCCTTCCATCTAAACAAACTTAAGACTTAGCTCTTGCTTCACTGACCTCAGAATATCTCCTTTTTCCCTTTCACTCCAGGGAGGATTGAAAAAGTCTGCAAGTGTCATCTGAGCATTGAAAGAGTTAAGATTTTTTCACAGGGAAAAGAAAAAAAAAAAAACCAAGGCTACAGTGCTGGAGCTTTGCCAGGATCTCGGAAACCAGCCACGCTGGGGAAGGCGGGGGGGGAGGAAGCTGGGATTTTTATATTAGTTTGAGTCTCCCTGGTCACTGTCCATGGCCACCCCCTCTCTCTCTCGGGCCATGCCAGTTCCCCAGACAGGGGGCCTGGCCCTGTCCCCCCTGCCCTGTCCACAGGCCTGCAGTGGAGCCAGGCCAGGGCCCTGTTACCTGCACTGCTGCCAGAAAAGCCAAGAGAACTCAGTTCCGGATTACTTCCTTCAAAATGTTTGTTCATGGAGCGAACTAACTTTCTCCAATTGGTTCCTCACGCTGTCAATAACCAAACCAGCCTCCAATTGGTCACTATCAACTCCCAGGGGAGTACTCATAGAGAAAACTTCTCTCTGAGTTTATCCTCCCCAAGTCAAACTACCATGCTGGACTTGGTTTAATTACATCTTAATTTGATCCCCAACAGGACTCAGTACCCTACTGGGTTTAAGAATCTCAGCTCGTTTAATGTCCTCTCACTACATTAGTGTAACAAAGCAAGAGCTAGGTTTAAGAACCTAAAACTGTATGCTTCCTCCTGGGTTTTCCCATATGTTCACCATCTTTAGCTCAGGCCCCCAGGATACTCATGCCAAGTCTTATAATATGTTCTTAGCAGAACAGGAAAAATATAATCTTTCACTCAAATCTATGTATCTGGTCTTTGTAGAGGAGGACAAAATATTAATTTAATACCACAAAGCAATACTCTGGGTATCTATGAAGATGCAGCCTTATCTCTGGAAGAAAAACTAATCAGAGATTCTCATCTGGCCTCAGCAGTAGGTCTGAAAACATGATAGGGCTGACACCTGAGCCTGTGAGTTGTTCTGTGATATGAATAGGAGTCTAAATAGAGACCAGTTTTTTTCAGATGAATCACAGAATAAACTAGACTGGAAAAGGCCTTCAGAGATCACATAACCCTACCCCTGCTCCAAACAGCACTAATCTGCTGTAAGTTTACAGCAAAAGGCCCATTTGACCAAAACTGGGACAGTCTACCCTCACCCCCTTCCTACAAGTTATGTAAACTCAGAAGTTTTAATTTTCACATGTCACTTTTAGTACAAGTATAGCATTTTAAAACATATGGGGACTCCACACTCAAAAGAATGAACTGTAATGTATGGGCTTGTAGAAGAGCCTGGCCCTTTGGAAGGGCAGAGCTTGAGCTTCATAAGAGACAGCACCTTGCTGTAGGAACCACTCTCCACTGACACAACAGGTGGGATGCACACGACCAAACTTCAGTGTTTACAAGGCTAATGACTATAAGAGCCATCTATTATCCCTCTAAAATCAGTGGAAAGCAATAAGCCTCTCAGGCATGGTTTATCTTAGTGCTGCTTTAGGAAAGCAGGAATTACACTCCACGATCTGTTGACTGTAAAGGAAACTCGGTGGTAGGCAGATGAATCCTAGCCTGTAACTGCTTTTACTCACTGCAGAATTTTTGAGCTAGAAATAATGTGCATATGTGAATAAAGCAAGGCCAGATTGTACCTTTCAAAGCAAGTATTAGCAAAGAAAAGCTGGAGGGATAGGAACAGCTAAAGCATTATTCTACAGAGGTAAAAAAAAGAGGAAAAAGAAAAAAAAATATATATCCCTGTCCAAAACACTATCTATAGCAGCAAATATTTCTCAGCAATTCTTCCAAGTGCAATTTCTGCATCATCAAGCATCTGTCCCCTTCAGTGATAAACAAAAATACAGGTCAGGATTCCACTAGCTCTGCTACTCTTGGGAATTAACCAAGTTCCCTCTGCTTTTGCCCTACTCAATACTTTCAGGAAAAACGCAGCAACATATGGTACTTAATTATATAGCTGTAACATGTTAAAAGTAAAGTTAATTCTTATGGGCAGTAGTGTGGCTAGGAGGGCCTCTTTTCCATTAATTAGTATCACTCAGTACAGGGCTCTAAGACTCAGTGTGGCCATGCTCACTCAAAAGTGTGGCCACCTTCATGTACCACTATGGAAGAATCCTGATAAAATTTCTAAACTGTACTAAATCACAAACTGTTCAGAAGAAAAAGACCACGATTGTTTTGATTTCCACCCACAAAACACTGAAAACTAGAGCTAAATTAGTGAAACAATCCAGAAGTTAATTTAATGAACCAAGTGCTAATGTACTGCCATTGTCAGGTGACGGTGTTTTTTTTCTCCTGATCTTTTTAACTGTATCTGTAAAAATAGCCACAAGGAAAAAGACCATTTCAAAGTTCGAGGCCTGAAAAAACATTAGAATTGACCAACTTCTTCACTGGGAAATCAGAAAAGCAGGCAAATTTTTTTTTTTTTTTGGTTGGAAACCTCAAAGGTAAGAGAAGGTTGACTCAGAACAGCACAGAGGGTATTCACTAAGCAAAAGCTTCTGACATACCTGAACTCTTGTTATGCCTGGTCAAGCTGTGAACAAAGGAAACTGTTTATCTCAGGTATTACCAACATACAGAATGCTTATACCTAACTATATGACAGAGCTAGTAATGCAATGCTCTGTTTGTGACCACAAAGGCAAAGTTACCAAAAAAGCCTAGCGCTGAACAGCCCACAAACTTTAAGGCTAAAAACTGGAATTTGAAGACTCACTCCTTACTCTAAAAAAATGAAAGTGAAAAACTCCAGGTCCAGACATCTCAAATCTGATATAGGTTTAAAGAAGACTGAAATTTTACATCTCAGACATATGCTTAATTTAACAAAACCATAGGTGAAACATACATATCTGTGAATCTGCCAAAAGAAGGTTCTACTTGAAATTACTCTGCCCCATGCCATTAGCCAAAAAAGACAAACTTCTGAGCATGGAAAGCCCCAGATGAGAAAGAAACATTTTTGGGTGCTAGTGAAGTTATTTATTTATATAAACCTAATCAAATACACTGCTGAATTATTGCCATGTCTTGTAAAAAAGGAATTCCTCAGCTGTGCAAAAAAGAACTACCATTTGGGTTAACAAATGAACATTCATATGTGCAGCAGTAACATCTGGTTTATGTTGTTGTCAAGTTCTCTTTAATTCAGGAGAATCTGATAACCTCATCAGATCTTGCTGCTGTGACAACGATCCTTATACACCAGTCTGTATAGCATCTAGTAGTGGGGGAAACAAAGTAGTCACAACATCCCTAAAAGATGCAGTTTATATATTTCCTACCAGGTCTGATTTCAAGAAGTCTAAATTTTAAAGAGGAGTTGTTTTGTATTTCAATTAAGAAACAATTTGAGTCAAACCATCAATACACTTGCTCCTAAGGAATTACATTCTCAGCATATACTTTTTCACGTATCCACAAATTGCATTTTGTGCTCCATGCTACGTTGTTGTGTGCATATAGTGGGTAGCTATGTGCCCACGCCCTTGTGGGAAATAACAAATACCATCTCTACCATGCTTAGGAGCACTGCTTACAGGCAAATGTCCCTAGAAAACATCTGGGTGCTTATATGCCAGTATGACAACCTATTACGCCTCACAATTTTTCATCCTGATCTCTTTTCCTCTCCTATTTACCCATACTGGGGGCCTAATAGCCCTTACATTATTGTTTTAAAGTAGATAATAAATTAATCCATTAAGGATTCCCTACAGGTTCTCTTTTTGTACCTGAGCCCTTAGGAATCGTAAATACCCACTTCAATCTCCCTAAAAGAGCAGAATAGTACAAGGGTGAGAGCAGAGATAACTTTTGAGGACAAGACACATCTTTTACTTAGGCATCAAGTATGTTACAACATAATTTACATTTAGGCCTCTCTCTTTTATGGCTGTGTAAGTAAAGAAACAGAAGCCAAATACAATTTTAAAGTTGCATCAGCCTTTGGAAAGCCTGTCTAAAAAAGTTTTGTTAATTTCTATAGCCTACGTTAGAGTATTTAAAATGCAAGAAGCATGAGACTCTAGACACAGGTATACAATGGCTTAATTCAATACAAAGCAGACCAGATAGTTGTCATTCTTGAGGTTGTAAGAGCAATTAACCTTATAGGACAATGACATTTTAAGTGTCTATAAACTGGTAATAAAGCTTTTTCAACATTAAGCACCCATATAAGACTTCAGTAAAGTTTTATTTTCTGAAGGTACTTTTTATTTAACTATGCTGCATTTCTGGAGATAGCAGCAAAAGTTAAACTAGGCAACTTAATCTGTTTTTAAAATGACCAAGTAAGCTCAAAGTTTTCATTAAAAATTATCACTCTGAAATATTTACTTCGTTCTGAAATTGTGATCTTTGATATCTGTTTTCACTTTGCTTCTGCTAAGATAAACTCTCTTACAATATTTTTTGTGATACAACAAATAATACAATAATAATAATAATACATAATAATAAATAATACAATAATAATGTTGTTAATACAACATTAACAATAGAGATTGTAAGTCTTCTAGTTTAGTGTCACATGCAAGCAACAACACTTCCTTTATTAATTTTCTCAACATTTGTGATGTTTATAATAAAAAAGACCAGGTTATCTTTATGTGTAACTGTAGTTAGTAACCACACGTAACTGCAACTGATGTGCTGAGAAGCCACCAGCTTCAAGTTACTTTCCCATATAGCCATGTTAAGTCAGGTCCCAAGCATGGGTTTCTTTCCTGTAAGGATCCTTACAAACATTTCAATCTTTCATTCCCAAATTAATTCCTCTTAATCAAATGTTGGCAGTTCCAGGCAAAGTTTCTGTGGCTCCCATCTCCAACTCAAAAGCATCTTGCTTCTCCCTATTCAGAATCAACAAGCTGGCACAAGCAAAAGGCCACAGCACCAACACAGAGCAGACTCCTCCTCAGCTGTCCATCACCCAGATACCTTCCAACAGCCAGGTATCCTGTGGTACTTGCCAGAATGCACAAACTTCATTGAAACATTCAAAGTCCTCTCACAAGTGACAAAACCTGTGCCTTTCAAATTTTCCAACCACTCAGAATAGTTTTACATGTCCATTCTGTTTTTCATTTCCCTGTGACTTTCTTATCTTGTACATTTATTAGGACACTTTGACTGTCATCAACAAAATGAGATAAGAGGCTTATAGCATTACTGGCATCTAGAGCATTCCTGTCAGGTGACAGGGCATTTTGCTAAAGTTAGTTAAATTAGGCTGTGAAAAGGCACCTAGGGGGATATATTTTGCCCTGTTAAATCTATGCAGATTCATAAACGTTTTCTACCTGAGAGGACCCTGAGGCTAAATGGGAGTTCACACAATTTCCTTTTGATTCTGCCCATACCTCATTATAGAGAAATGAGCAGGGCACTGATAAAGAGCCATGCTGCTTTTGAGTCATGACTTCAGGGATCCTTGTCTCTCCTCACTCCCTCTGTTCATAGCAACATTGTCAAGTTTAATTTAATCAATTTTAAAACTGTAAGAACAACTCTCCTTGGTGTAAAGCACAACAAGGGTGTCCCTTTCAAGGACCACACTAGGCTTGTAGCTTAATCTTCAATGGGAAATCAAAAGATACGTGCTGAAAATTAGCAAGAACAAACCTTTTTGTTATGACTGGCCACATACAATTACAAGTGGTTTTGGAAACAAATTATTGACTTGCCTGGGAATGCATATACAACAATTACAAGTTATTACTGCTGATTGATCAAATAATAGAACCTATTAAGAATATTTATCCTGACTCCACATGAATTTCTTCTTCCGTAAAGAATCTACGTGCACTACACTAATCAGGGCACCTCCATGGTCAACAATATTAAGTTGTTCAACAATAATAAGATGTAAAGCACATAGAGCATTTTCCCTGCATCAGTTGTATTTGAAGAATTGTATTTTTCTGGCTATAAAGGCTGAATCGCTTTGGATAGTTCAGAGAGATAATACACTGCATTCTACAGTCATAAATATTTGGTAAAAGGGATAAAAAAAAATAGCATTAGGAGAAAGGACCCATCACTCCTTTGAAATATAGCTGTGTAAGTCACTCATAGCAAATAGTCCAGCATTGAACATGGAAACTCACTTCACGTTACCTATCCATGTGATAATTTCAGACAGGCAGACCTGCTGTGGACATTGCACAGCCTAACAAACTTCTGCTTTGACGCAACTTCACTTTGTGACGGCCTTTATCCTGCATCAAGGCTTCACAAATAAACGCATTTGTTATCAGCTGAGCAAATGCCTACACACACATGAAGAGAAGAAAGGCAGCCCTGATTCAGACAGAAAGTTTCAAGAATTTGGCCACTAAATTTGCAGCTCACAGTCAGAGTCCAGCACTGAAATTTCCTGTGCAGTGCAAACAGCTTCTCTGCGGGAAGCACACCAAAGACAGGTGGGATATCTACCATCAGTCAATAGCACCCTCTTAAAAGTGGGATACAAATGAAATTGCTGAAAATTTAAGATCTCAAGTTAAAACTGTCCTAATTCTTCTCCATCATCCTTATCCTCAAGGTTTTATAGCAACCTGAAGCACTAAACAAACATCTGCATGCAATTCTCCTGTATTGCCTCTTCTATGATCCTTTGCTGCTTACTAGCTGCTGAGTTAGCCAAACTGCATTTCATCAACTTAGCCCTGGTGCTAGTGATTATATCAAAGTTAAAGACCCATCTTTCTAATAACTTGGGATTTAAAGGCCATTTGGGGTTTGTGTTTTATTTACAGCAACTGCCTATCCTTTACTAACATCTAATACCAGTGTCGCATAAGGTACTACACAGAGCTATGACTGTGTTTTGAAGAGATTACCTAACAAGTGGGCTTTGCTTAGAACATTTATTGCCCTACTACCTGACAGCAAGTTTGATTCAAAGCTAAAGCAGTAGAAAAAGCTTTAATCACAAAAAGAAAGTATACAAGCACATCTGGACCTTTTCATTTTGTCTTCACAATGGATATACCCCTCTCAGAACCTGTATCTCATCACCTTCTGGAAGCTAACAAGTGCAAGCACCAAGGGAGATCAGATTTTGTCAGTTGTAAACTAGACAAAGATGCACAGAGAACATTCTTCTACAAAAACAAACAAATAAGCAAAGGGCAAAGACCACAGATTTCAATAACAGAGTTTATGTGTCCTCTCTATGAACTCTACATAGTGGTGGGCATGCTTGTGTGTATTTTCCAGAGCACAGGATGACAGCATCAGTCCAAAGAAGGTCACAGGCCCAAATGCTGACAGCCACACAGCATGGAAAGCACATAGCCAAGACTGGGACTCTTTCTCAGGCAGGACCCAGCAATCTCAGTGCTAGCAACCACAGGGTCCTATCAAAATGAAATTATCCGGTGTAGGCACAGCCTGGAATACAAACCAAGCATTTACGTCTGTTTTCAGAACAGCAGCCAGAAATATCTTCCTATTAAAAGAGTGCATTACATGACTTTCAAATGTCATAGTTCTCTTTTTCAGAGGAAAACCTGAACTAATCAAATCTCCATTCCTGTTTGTTCTTCAACATGGATTTCATTTCATTAGTTGACCAAGGCTTCTTGATGTTAAATATTAATTAAATCTTCCACTTTTTATCTACCTGTTGCATCAGAGTTTTCAACAGATCTTCCTCAGGACCTCACAAAGGCCAGAATCCACCTCTGAACAGAAGCTATACATCTTATGAAAAGGGAGATGTTATTCTTTGTACATGCCATGTCTAAACTGCATTCTCTGGGAATGGTCGCAAGGCTCACCTGCTCTATTTAGTCACAACCTTATTAAAAACACAAAACAGGAAATGGCTGAAATGTGTTGTAATATTCTGTCAGCTTCTGTTTCACAGGAAGAAAAGGGCTGCATTCAATTAATATGAATTCCTACCGAATAGTTAAATGAACTAAGACCTGTCTTCAGGGAGTCAGGAGGTCTCCTCTCATCCAAAAACTGTGCCTTCCTCTTCCTCACTACCAAGTATCAATGAGCTCTTCTCTCAGGTCTGTAAGTCACTATTATGGTATTACCCACACCAGCTTGAAGCCTCTTTTTACATGTGGTAAAGCAGCAGACCCTTACAGGTCACCTTTAGCTCTTCTTCTCTAGCCTTGACTAAAGCAACTGGGTGTTGCCTGCCTGCAAAACATTTTCAGACTCAAGGCTTCTACTTCTTTTCCTATTTAAGAGATGCTGATGCACACACTTTTGTACTCCTAAATTGCCTACAGTCACCAGCAATCCCAGCTCTCTTGTTTAACTCTTTGCATGGAGTGCAGCAGGTAGCGCTCCAGCACTCAGTTATGCAGGGTGACCGTGAGCTGCTTCTCAACACACAATCTGCTTCTTAGCTAACTTTAAGTGCTGCTGTTCATAATAGGTTCCACACCCTACTGCACATGCTCTGGGAAAAGGCATAAAGCTGTAGGCACTACTTTACTGTGAAACATGAAAATAGAGCCTTGCTTGTGGGCTTGCACAGAGTTTTCACACCCAGGAGAAACAAGGATGTAACTAATCTAAGGCTTTGCAAACTCTTGCTGAAAGGCAGGCAGCTGCTTGATTCAAAATATGGACAACCTCAATTGTCCCTGTGCATAGAGAAGGAGGTCTGGAAATACAGCTTTTCTATCAGCAAACGCAAATTGAGTCACTTTAGGGGAAGTACTCCTAGTCCTCTTCATTCCCATAGCATACACCTAAGCACATGAAATTGTATGCTTACTTGAATGCAGATTCCAGGTTTCTGCTTTAACTATTTCTAGATTGGGTATATGCTGATGATCAACTTTTTTCAGTGCTATTCTCCTGATTTACTCCATAGGAGATAATCTTTCACATGGCAGCTGAGCTCTTTCAGCTCCAGATATAGGCTTGGATATGTTTAGCTGGGGGAGGCTCTAAATCATTCCCAGATACCAGACGAGATAATAGGTCCTCAAAACGATGGTTTGTCTTTGTGTCTGTATGGCCAACTGTTTTCTGACCAGAGACCACCAGATTGCTTTAGCACCTTAAGTATTTTATAGCTGAAATGGCATAATACTAGCTTTGCTTACCTTTACGCAGGCTTCAATAATGCCACAAAGCAGGCATACACATGCAGACGAGTTATTTGTGAATATAATTGGAGGTCTATTAGAAACACCCACTCAGACTGGGGAAGAGTTTCTTGAAAAAAAATCTTCAAGAGCTCCAGAAATTTCTCAGATACCAAAACCAGACTGCAGAACAATGATACATAAAGCAAAGTAGCAAATGGGTCCAAAAGCAGGGAACCTGTTTGGTCCAAGCAACTGAAAAAATTCCTTTATCTTGATTCCTAATATATATAAAGGATTTTTGCATCAGAGCAGTTCTACTGCCTTAAATGTCAGCACTTCCCACCCTGCACAAGAGAAAAAAAATCTAAGCTTCTTTCCTGCAAAATGACATATCAGAATCCTGTAAAATGACGTATTAGAAAAGTTCCTTGTCAGCTGAAAGATGTTTCCCTCTACCAAAAAAAAAATTAAGCGGGTAAAGGAGTATACACACAACAAACACAATGGGTAAATAGAGCTGGTACTTAAATAATTTTCTCTTAAGAGAATGCGACTGTAAAAAGATTAGACAGCAGTAAGTTTTAAATTTAACAAAAAAAATCTGCTAACAGAATATAACTGATCATCCACTGATTATTTCACCTCTCTCAAAGACATTTCTTATCCCATCTCTTTCAAAGAATTTGATTCTGTCAACCTTAGTTTATCATGTTTTAATATTGAGCTTATATTGTTATATTTGGCAAATAGTAAATATGTCAGGTCATTGGTAATAAAACAACTAGAAATAGTACCCAGAGCAGTCCAGCTCTTTGTATCCAAAGAACCCAAACCAGGCTACATCCTACATATGTTATCAGTGTGATGTACTGCACACAGTTTTATTAATTGTCATCTACAATACATTGCATATTTGGCTAATTATTTTCTCCATAGCAAAAACATGCTCACAAACTCCAGTGATTAGCAGTATCACAGACACAACTCACATTATGAGCTGTTACACTGTATTTTTCCAGCCACTTGTTCTCCTTGTACAGAGCCATACAAGTCTTTCACAGGCTGTGCTTAACCGTTTGATGGGTTACTGATGTCCTGCTCCTTAACCCTCTGTTTCACTAACAGGCCCTCTCTAAAGATCTCCATTACCTCAGTTGCAAAGCTGCAGCAATTAGATTTTGTATTTTTGAAAACAAACAAAGCCTTAATGAGCGCGTGGTTGTGCTGTGAAAAGCTTTTCCATGGAGGGCTTAGGTCAAGATTGACAGAAAGGATGATGTAAGCACACACAGTAACCATTTAAAAGTGTTAAGGATGTAACCATATCTGATGACGTGAACTGAACCAGCAGCACTTCAGAACTGGCTTACAGGTAACTGTATACTTCCCTGAACTCCTAGAGAGATTGTGAGATGGATCATGCATCTGGAAGTTTATGGCAATTCCTGAACTCCCAGGAGCATTCAAATGGATTTTGAGTTAGGACAATCAAAATGACAAAAATATTTCTAAGTTCAAAGCATTTAGAAAGAACATTTAATTTGGCATTTAACATGATTATTTAACATTTCCCAATATTTTGTAAAACTAAAATTAGTTTTTCAGGACATGAAGATGAAGTCTGACTCTTTTACTCCACTAAGAATGAGAATTAGACTGGACCATGAAGACATACATTTTTATAGACCTGCCTTCTCCTGTCCCCAGAGAGACTTTTCCGTGACTACCTTCTGTTAAACTGCTTTCACAGCCTCCTGAGAAAGTTCAGTTGTCTTCATCTGCCCTTCAAACACAGCAGGAGAAATGTCTGAAAATAACAGCTTTCTATTAAATTCTTTTGGCAAGTGAGCAATCTAGGCAGGTGCCCTGCACCACCTCCACCCCCTGTCATGAAGGTGGAGGGAAAAGTTCCTCCCAGGAGACTGTGAGATGTAAAATAACTCATGAAGTCCTGGAAACATATTCTCTAGGCAAGATCAGGCTTGTGGGAGCCTTCACATGGGACAACTGGAATACCAAAGGCTTGTAGAAGTAAGAAAACAGAACTTTGAACAGAGAGCAGACTACAGTGATGGCAAATGGGGAACGGTGGAAGCTTTTAGGAAATCAGCACAAATATAAACTGAGCAAAACACTGTGCAGTTATTCAGCAATTTGTAAGAAATTGCAATTTCTGACAAAGAATGCGAGCTACATGGACAAGGAATCATTATGGATCTGGCAGCCAAGAATCAAGTGGTGAAAGAGTCAGTCAAATCCTTGAAAAAAGCTAGAAGGTGGTTTTGTCATTGCATGCATAGAAGAATAAAGTCTGATACTTAAATAAGTCATTCAACAATAACAGACAAGTCTGTAAGTCTAAAGAATAAGGAAACCAAACCACATCAAATACTTGGAAAATAGATATACTGCTAATTCAGAGCTGGCTTAAATACTTTTTTACCTTCTATAGTCAAAAATGGCAAAATAGCTATTTAAATCCACTAAACAGCATGGTTACACAAGGCATGAGAGAATATCACATTTAATAACACAAATTCTAATTCATGAATAGTGTTTTAAATTATATTAAGTCAAATTAATAAAATTTTAAGTGATCAGAAAGCAAAAGGAAGCAGTGCCCCATGACATCTCAGTCAGCTTTCCAGCAATTTAAGGTATTTGCAAAAGGAAGACAGAAGCTGTATCGGGGCAGTAAAATTGTCTGTGACAAGGTGAAGTACTGAAACAGAGAAAAGCCAGTTTATTTATCATCCCAGGCACTGGAAATAAGGGCAACCTATTTCACAGAGCCTGGAAAGACATAGCTCAAGTTGAAGTTCAGAGATCAACAAGCCACATTCAACTCCTGGTTGAGGAGCAGAAGGATTCACAGCAGGTGACAACATATGAGCTGAAAATAATACTGCAGCTAGCCTAAAAAAAAAAAAAAATCATTATTTTGAAAATCATAGAAAAACACATGTTGGAAGAGACATCTGCAGATCATCTAGCCCATCCCCGGCTCAAAATTAAACCAGGTTTCTCAGAGCCTCCACCCATCATTTGAAGGTCTTAGAGGTTTGTCATGGTTTTGATTTGCTAATTAAAATATACTCATTTTCTGTTGTGAGACAGAACCAGGAGTAGAAGCAAAGCAGGCCTAAAACTTAAGAGGGTAAAAAAAGAAATTTATTAACTACACAAAGGGAAAAAGAAAAAATTCAGAATAAGATTGTCAGACCACTCTTTCCTTCCCTTTCCCAACCTTGATAACAATGAAACAAACATACAAAAAACTACTTCAATTAATTCCCAACTTAAACAGTCCCTTCGTCCATTCACTTTGGAGTGAGAAGCTTCCTCTTGTCAGGCTATAGGGATCTTTTCTGCAAGAAGGTAGAAAACAGTCTTCTCGTGGTTTCATTTTCACGATTCTGCATCCACCCGGATATCTGCAGTCGTGGCACTCCTCCCAACTCCACAGCCTTCCCNAAACCAAGGCTACAGTGCTGGAGCTTTGCCAGGATCTCGGAAACCAGCCACGCTGGGGAAGGGGAAGGAAGCAGCTGGGATTTTTATATTAGTTTGAGTCTCCCTGGTCACTGTCCATGGCCACCCCCTCTCTCTCTCGGGCCATGCCAGTTCCCCAGACAGGGGGCCTGGCCCTGTCCCCCCTGCACTGTCCACAGGCCTGCAGTGGAGCCAGGCCAGGGCCCTGTTACCTGCACTGCTGCCAGAAAAGCCAAGAGAACTCAGTTCCGGATTACTTCCTTCAAAATGTGTGTTCACGGAGCGAACTAACTTTCTCCAATTGGTTCCTCACGCTGTCAATAACCAAACCAGCCTCCAATTGGTCACTATCAACTCCCAGGGGAGAACTCATAGAGAAAACTTCTCTTTGAGTTTCTCCTCCCCAGGTCAAACTACCACAAGGTTAGAGAGTCCATAGCCACCCTGGGCCTGGTTCCTATGCTTGGGCACCCTTTGTTGTGAAGAATTTGCCCTTAATCTCATAAGAATTACCAATGCAGTTATTTCTGCCCACTGCCTCTTATTCTTTAACTGTGCAACTGAGAAAATCCTGTTTTGCCTTCAGCCCCCCATTAGGAGATGGAAAAGCTGCAAATAGATCCCTAGCTCCCCACCTTGGCCACCTTGTGGCTAAACCAACCCATGTTCTTCAGTCTTCCCAATATGTCTCCTGGTCCATCACCTCGCCATATTATTATCCCTCACTCCAGTGTGTCTCCTTCACTGTAAGAATGCACTGCAAGAATGGGGAAACATCTACACTAGACACTAGTAATATCCCCTCATACAAGTAACCGTGCTCAATATCACATCCTAATAGTCACAAAACCAAAAAAAGTGCTAAATAGTTTTAGGAATACAGTGTATAGGAAAGGGGGAGAATAAATGAACAATAGATGACACGTTTTCCCATCTATCATGGATTTAAATTTTAACAAGAGAGAAAAAAACATGTATAAAGGACTTTACTAAGTTGAGTGACACTGTTCTAATTATACTGGATTATCTTGGAGCAAAGAAGTTTTTCCATATCATGCCTTTAAAGGATTTAAAGTAAAGAAGAAAGCCACAAATTACCTTAAGAACTGAATCACTCTGAAGATTAATGGTATTTAGCCAGAAAAGACTTCAAAGACACAAAGCATCCTTCCAAAATCCAATTCACCCAGTTACCCAGGAACAAGCAGGATGGTTCTGCTGAAAAACTGGCAAGGAGCATATGGACTTCCTTGCTTATGGCAGTTAAGCAGGAAGCTGAAGCCAGTAGATCTCCACAGCAATTCTGCAGGACTGACTTAACTGGAGGAAAGAAATGAACTGGCACCTCAGCTCCATAAGGAAAAGCAAAGGGGAGCTTTAAAGGCAAATTTTAAGAACTCTCCTGAGTTCAAACCTCTTCCCCAACATCCTGCTGAAGGCCAAGGAGATTTAATTTTTTTTCTTTGCCTAATGCCAAGCACCAGAAAGCTCATCTTCCCCTCAGACCGCAGGAACCAGCTGCTGAGACAGCCCTTGCAGCTGGTTGCTCTGGATCTTCTGAAGGATCAGCTCAGGATGCTGGGTCTCACAAAAGCAGTTCAGTTCCCCTTTTTAAGGATGAGAAAACTGATGGGAACTGCACCAAGCCTTGGTAGTTGCTAGTTACCTTGACACGAGCCATAATACAAGCCAAGTAAAAAGCAAAGAAATAACTGACTTACTGAAATCTAAAAAACAACAATCTTAATGTCGTGAAGGACAAGTGAACAGAAATAGAACTGTAATTTTTCTCTTTTATTATCTCATCCTAGAGTCAGACCTAAGGGGGTTCTTGCTGTTTGTTACACAGTTTTAGATGAGACAACTGTGTGGTGAAGGCCCCGCTCCATGAAAAAGCCTTCAGTCATCACATTTTCCTCACAGCAGGAAATACAGTCTGCAGAAAATGTTTGCTGTAACACCCCATCATTCCTGGGTTACCTCCAGCTAGATTCAAATCTTGGCCCCTTTCTCACCCTTTAGGGCTATGGTGTTCAGTTTTACTAAGGATGCAATTTCAGTAGGTTTCTGCCACCCTTCTTTGCTCTTCTAATGACTCTCCTCATTTCTTTGGAAATGTTTAAAGTACAGATTGATGATATCCCTGCAAGAAAGCTATATTTTAAAAAAAGGAGAGGAGAGAAATATGGTATTATTATTTGCACAGGCAGGTCATGGACTAAACAAGTTAGGACTAGATTAAAAGTACCTCTGACTTCTTAAATCTATTTCACAGCCCACACCAATTAACCTGCTGCTCTGAGCCAGCCAAAAGATAAATTGAGGGAGGGGAAAAAAATAAAGATACAGTATAAGCACGAAACAGAAGAAAACTGTAAATGCAGCCACATAATGCCTCTCCAGCATTGTAGTTTCATGCAGATAAATTCATTTCCTTTGCACAGTAGAGCTCAATAAGAGTACTGTCCTGGGGTGATGTTGTGGTGCTTGTATCCCCAATCGTGTGTTCGATTTGTGCTTTGTGTTGTGTTCTGTGCTTTCGGGACTGGCTCTGAGGGTGAGAATTTTTTTTGTCTTGTTATCGGCCGGCTCACCTCCCCCACGGTCTGTGTTTAGGAAAAGGCTCGCTGGCCTTGCTTGCTTGCTTGCTTTGCTTGCCTGCTTTGCTTGCTTTGCTTGCTTCTACTTTTTGCTTTTGCCTAAATAAAATTATACCATCTGAACCTGTTCCGGACGGGGACCTGGGAAACAACACGAAACACCGGGAGTCTGCATTTTGTGATCAGCAGCAGTCATCCCCAGCGCCGGAGACCGACAACTGGGCGACCACTCGCGGGAGAGACTTTCTGAATTTGTCATCCTTTCAGAGCGGTGAAGGAGTTTTGGTTTTTTTTCATCTGGTGTTGTTCAGTTTTCTTTTTGTGTGTGCTGGGGAGTGTTTTCCTTGTTAAATAAACAGGTTTTTTCCACTTCTCTCTGAGAAAATTCTTCCCGAACCCGGTGGTGGGGGGAGGAGTCGTGGGGGTTTGCTCTCTGGGGGCTCCTTCCGGAGGTCTTCCCCCAAATTTGCCCTAAACCAGTACAAGTACCTTGAAATAAATACTGCAAACATATACCACCACAGGGATTAAACCAGTAGATTAGAAACAGAAAGGATTATTTATGTAGAAGAGTTACGTTGTTTATTATTATTTAGTTTGTACAGCAGGTTCTTGAAGGCCTCCAAGAAATTATAAACTCTGCACATTAAAGTGTTGCTCATTTCTTATACCACCGAAAGGCAGCTACCCTATGACTGCTTTGCTGTCTCCCCTGGCAGTTTTTTCAGTTATTTTTGCACTGTATGGCATTTTCCTTAAAGTTATGGAAGAAATTTTCAAATTAGACGAAGAAAAATTCATGTTCTTCACAGAGCAATAAAACTCTTGAAAACGTGAATGCTTTTAGAATAAAAAACAAAGAACAAAACCAGGAGACCCAGCACACCACACACTCCATCTGCAGGAGTGTGGTGGCATAATGACATGGATGTCTGGCCACTTCCTCTTCAGCTGTTTCACCAAGGACCACACAGTTACCAAGAATCGCAGAATGACTACGTTGGAAGAGACTTCCAAGATCGACAAGTCCAACCCATGCCCTAACGCCTCAAGTAGACTATGGCACCGAGTGCCACATCCAGTCTTGTTTTAAACATATCCAGGGACGGTGACTCCACCACCTCCCTGAGCAGACCATTCCAGTACTTCGCTATTCTTTCTGTGAAAAATTTTCTCCTAATATCCAACCTGTATTTCCCTTGTCACAGCTTGGGACTGTGTCCTCTGGTTCTGTCAAGTTGCTTCTCAGAGAAAGAGACCAACCCCCACCTTACCACAACCACAATTCAGGAAGTTGTAGAGAGTGAT
>VWZS01006138.1:0-20310 GCA_013397075.1 Rhabdornis inornatus
CCCCGCCCGACGCCGCGGCGCCCGCGGCCTCGCTGGATGGGGAGGCCGCGGCCGAGGCCGCCCCCGAGTGGAACATCCCGCCCAACGCGCCCGCCTGCATGGAGCGGCACCTGGAGCGCGCGCATTACCGCGCAGGTAGCGGGGCGGCGGCGCGGGGGGCCCGCCGGGGCCCGGGACCCTCGGGCGCTCCCTGAGGGCTCCCCGCGCCGCTCCCCGCGCCTCCCCTCGTGTCTCTCCCGCAGATGGGGCCCTGCTGCTGGGCGCCTCCGGGCTGAACGGGCGCTGCTGGACCGGCTCGCTGTGGGTGTTCGCGGAGCCCCGGCGCGCCCCCAGCGAGGGCTTCTGCACCGCCGGCGTGCAGACCGAGGCGGGGGTCGCCGACCTGTGCTGGCTGGCGGACAGGGGCATCCTGGTGGCCTCCGACTCCGGTGAGCGATGGGGATGTCCCGCATCCTTCGCTGGGGTGTGTCTGTCCCTTCTCCCGCCGGGCTGGGTACTCTCTCCTCCGCTGGGGTGGGTGTCCCCCATTCCCTCGTCTTCCTCCCCATCTCAAAGGTGGGTGTCCCTCTCACCGAGGTGGGTGTTTCCTGCATCCCCCAGGTGCAGTGGAGCTCTGGGAGCTGGAGGAGAACGAGAGCCTCATCGTGAACAAGTTCTGTAAATACGAGCACGATGACATCGTGACATCGGTGTCTGTCCTGGCTGGCAGCACCCAGGCTGTCAGCGGGGGCAGGGATTTCTGGTGAGTGCCCCCAGCCTGGCAGCCGTGTGCCCGGGCTGTGCTGGGCACTCACTGCTGCCTCTTGTCTCCAGCGTGAAGGTCTGGGACATCCCGGAGCAAACGGTGCTGCACTCCTACAGAGGTGAGTGCCAACCCTCCCCTCTCTCTCCTTTTTATAAGTCCCTTTACATCCCATTTTCACCCTTTTCCCCGACCCCTTGTTTGGCTCCCTCAAGCTCAGGGCTGTCACAAGGACTTGTGGCTGTGCTTGGATTGGGCACTCATCACTTTGGTAGGAAGCAGTTGGCTGCTGCTGAGCAGAAGTTATCCCGTGTCTGGGCATAACTGTTAAACTGCTGTGCCTCTGGAGATCCTTGGGAATATGGGGGAAAGTTGGGTACAATCTTTGAGGATCTTTATCCTTTTGTGCTTTTGGTAGCTCACTCCGATGCAGTGACATGTGTGGCTTCCTGTCCTGGTAAGGACACTGTGTTCCTGTCCTGTGCTGAGGTAAAGCTCACTCTGTTGTCTAAATCTACCCTGTTAAAACAAGATTTAACTTTAGGTATTTACAGTTTAATGCACTCAGAAACCACCTCTTGTGTTGCAACCTGCCTGCCTGTGTTATTGCAGTGTTCTAGTCTGATAAGTTTGTAATCAGGTTGCCAAGCTGATTCCTACAGGTTTGTATCAAATTTTGGGGGCTCCTATTTCTGTCCTGGGGATGACTGAAGGCTGCACTTAATGACAGCATCATTTAAACCCAGAGGAAAAGGCAGGGCCATTTTACCTGTGAGTCAGCAGTGAATCTGAATTTATGCCACAAAGAAATTGTAAAATTCTTCTCATTCCTTTTGGATTTATAGGACAACAGAATTTTACTCTGGGACACCAGATGCCCCAAACCAGCTACCCGAATTGGTATGTCTCTGTGTGCAGCCACTGCTTCTGCATGAGTTTGTGTTGGAAAAAATAAATTCCTTTGTGCCTGACTTCTAACTCCAAATCTAGTGATGTGTTTGTTAAAGCCTAAGGAGGTCTAACACTGTCACAGAAGTACAATAAGCTCAAATCATTTGTCTTGATGCAGTAGCAGTGCTAGATGAGATGGATGAGGAGTATCTTTGTATCTTCCACACTCACCCCAGTTCCTCCCCTCACAGTTTGCAGTGCCTGTAATTACCTCCCTACCTCAGTCATGTGGCATCCACAGAAAAGTGACATCTTTGTCTTGGGTAAGAATCTGGTCTCTCACCTGCCAAATCAAGGTTGTTATTCTCACAGGACAGTTTCTGCTGTAATTTCAATCTCCCTCTCTCCCAGGTGATGAAAGTGGAACAGTTGCACTGGTGGACACAAAGAATCCTGACTCTGCCCTCAGCGCTGCTGTGCACACCCGAGGCATCACAGGCTTTGCTTTCTCTGCACACAGGTACTGAATGATTCTGGCACAGAACGTGGGACTGCATCCCCTTAAAAGCTTTAGTTATTTTTGAGTAAAACCTATGAGAGGGCTAGTTTTGGCCTTCTTATCAAGGAGATTGTAGCAGAGAATAGAGTAAACCAAGCAATGTCTCACTTCTGACATGTGTGAATGTCCATGACAAGAATTCTGCAGTTCCAGAATTACTGACCCACACACCATGGGAGGTTTTTCTGATTACAGTCACCTCTGATTAAAGAAGGATCACTTGCTTTCAGATTCTAATATAATATTCCCACTCAGAACGCTGGCACCCTGCCAAATGCTGATGAAAACATCTTTTTTAAGATTTATTGTGAGTTAATTTGCTGTACCTGGGTCAGGATCACTAAGAATCCTGCTGTTCACAAGTTTATCCCTAAAAAATCTTGCATTTGCTTGTTCTAACTGTGCTCTCATCTCTTCCTAGTTCACCCTTACTGGCTTCCATCAGTGAAGACTGTTCAGTTGCTGTTCTTGACTCAGACCTCTCAGAGGTGTAAGTACAGACAGAATGTACTCATTGCTGTTTTCTTCTTGTCTTCTTGAGTTAACTATTAGTACACAGGATGATTTGGGCTGGAAGAGACCTTAAAGATCATTCATTCCACCCCCTGCCGTGGGCAGGGACACCTTCCACTAGCCCAGGTGGCTCCAAGCCCCAGTGTCCAGCCTGGCTTTGGACACTTTTAGGGCAGGGGCAGCCATAGTTTCTCTGGGCAACCTGGAGGTGAAAATGTTCCTAAATAGAGGAGCATCATCCTCACAAACCAGCAGTGAGGGATGGCCAAGCCCACATACTCTCTGATGATGGCTGATGGGGTGTTGGTGTTTTCCAGGTTCAGAAACCGATCTCATCGAGACTTTGTAAAAGGCTTGTCCTGGTCTCCTTCAGATGATGCCTTGCTCACTACAGTTGGATGGGATCATCAGGTTTTACATCACACTATACCCCTTCCAG
Source organism: Rhabdornis inornatus (assembly GCA_013397075.1). NCBI lineage: Eukaryota > Metazoa > Chordata > Aves > Passeriformes > Rhabdornithidae > Rhabdornis > Rhabdornis inornatus. Next base: position 3,145 of record VWZS01006138.1, read on the forward strand.
CTGGTGAAGCTTCTGGAATCAACTGTGTAAAAGAATAGTTTTATAAACTCATGGTCCAAGTTCCTTGCTGGCATCACTTTGATTCTGCTGAAGTCGCAGGTGTGTGAGCTGGAGTGGGCTCTGTTGTCTGCCTCAAAGCTTGTGGCTAAGAGGGTTCCTGTAGTAATTTTGAATTAGGCTTAAATTAGTTACAAACCAAGCTTTACCCTCTCCTCAGGAGTGGCTTCTCCTGTAATAAAAGACTTTGGTTTTACTCAGAAAAAATTGACTTCAGGCACAGAGGAGACTTTGAGAGACAGGGAATTAGGTGTAATGAAAAACGAAATAAAGTCAAAAAGACTTGATTCTTTCCTTAGTTCTCCAGACTACCCATGGAATTAATAGAAGCTTTTGGGGGAGGTTAGCAACATGCCTGTTGTTGGGTAGATGTGAGAGCCTCATCCTTGAGCAAAGTTTTTTTGCTCTGTAAATCAGGTGGAAGGAAAAGACCTGTTGGGATTCAGGGGCTGGAAGGGTTCCAGCATTGTCCTTAGTCAAGCACGTGGTGGAGAGGATGGGGCCTCTGGTGAGTGAGCACTGGCTGTGCACTGGTGTCAAATCCCAGTGTTTGTGTCAGGATGTGAAGTGAGGATCCCACTCACTTCCCTGGGGCTGGAATCCTGGGGTGCCCAGCACATGCTGGCCCCAAGGCCAGCTGAGGGCACTGCAGGGGCTGGCAGCCAGGAGGGAGCAGGGCAGGGCTGTGCTCTGACACCTCAGGTCATCTCCTCTGTGCTGAAGGCAACTTACTCAGGGTAAGACCTGTGAACAAAAGGTTTATGTGAGGGGAAAACTGGACTAAGGACTTCAGTTGTCATTTGCTTGCTCCTGTACCAGACTCTGCTTAGTGCTAACTCAGATCCACGCACTTGTGACTCCTTGTGCTGGCACTGAGGGGACAGGACGTGGCCCTACCCCCCAAACCAGACTCCATAGAACCCATAGAGGTGTTTTTGTCAAATACCACAGACATTTCTAACTCAGCTGTTTCCCTGGAACGTGTTGACCTGGAGAAAGTCACTGCTCTGCATGCATTGCTGCTGCTCTAGTTATGGCTTGGTCTGGCCTAGTATTTCCTGGACAGAATTAAGCAAGTCCTGACTGGTGAAACAAAAATACTGTTGAAATGAATGTTAACCCTGGTTCTTTAGCATGATAGCAGCACTTAAATGTACACTGCTTCCAGTTTTTATCTCTGCATACACATAGGTTTAGTTGTGCAAAGCCCACAATTAATTTTTAGGCAGACTAAGCTTTCCCAGGCTCTGTACTTTCCTCATACTCTCTGTGAACCTCCCTGCTTTTTAAATTCCTGTGTCATACAGGTGTTCACAGCAACTTCCTGTTCTAGGGCAGTGTATGACAAATGGTGAATGATGATAAAAACTGACACATTTCCTCAGAAATGCCCCTTGAACCATAAAGTCCCCTGTTAGGGACCTGTGATGCTGTACTGAAACAGGTCTTGTGCTGGTTCTGAAAAAAGTGTCTTGGAAGATGGTTTTCATTTGTAACTGGGTTTAAGTTTCACTGGGCCACTTCTGTAGCACTGAAGAGCCAGCTGAGATCATCCACACAGTTCAAGTTGTGATTTCAGTCCCTGATATTAAAACTGTTCTTAAACCAATGTTCACCGTATTCCTGTTCAATGCCAGGGTACTACAGTTCTTCAGCACTGGTGCAAGGCAGGCTCTGGGTCCTGCTGCTTTTCAGGGAGTTGTTTTTTTCCCCCAAAACTCCAGACTTGGGGTTCCATTGTGCACAGCTAAAAAGAAAAGTTCAAATGTCAGACATTAAGCCACATTAGGTTCCTCATATTGCCACACCTGAGCAAAACGCAACAGTCCATGGCAAAAGAGTCATGGTGGATGGTGAAGCCTGTAGGGAGAGCAGGTCATTGGTGATTTATTAACTCTTTTTTACAATTAAAGACTGAACCCTCAGTGCTTTATCATCTGGCAGGTGTTTGTGGTGCCACAGGATGGCAGCAGCTGCCCTTGACAAGGGCAAGGCAGCACAGCCCCAGCTCTGCTCACTGTCTTAAGGAGTCTCTGCTTTTGGGGTTTCTGGTACTTGCACTTGGGGTTTTTCACTCTCATGAGAGAAGCACAGAAGAGCAGCAGGTCTGGAGTCACTCCTGGGGTGCAGCTTGGCTCAGAGCTGTTGGACCAGTGCTGGCAAGGCTGCAGTGAAGGCACAGGGACACGTGGGCAGTGGAGCAGAAACTCCAGCAGTCAGCCCCACATCACTCCTTGCTGCCTTTGCAGCTCCTGCCGAGGAATGCAGGGAATTCTGTGGGGTCTGTGGCTTGCTCAGCTGTCCCTGCACCACACACCCTTCAGCTCTGGGGACACTTGGGCACATCCACTGTGGCTCCAGTAAAAGCTCCAAGGCACACATCCCACCCTTTCCCTCCCTCCCAGGGCCTGCTTCTGTAGGCAGAGCTGGGTGAAGATGAGAATGCAGATCAGTAATTCCGAGTGGGGAGAAGCAGCCACTGCAGCCAAGCTTTTTCTGTGTTGCTGCTTGCATTGCTCACACTGCTTGCAGTTTTGGGCACAGCATTCGAGTTGGGGCTTGTAACAGGTATGAGAGTTTCGTCCCTAATGAAGGCTCCAACCCAAGGACTATTTATAGCAGCTTCTCTGCCAGCCTGCCCAACCTGCTGGGTGTGAGTGACACAGCTCCTGGGGCTCAGCTGCCCTTCATGCCTGGACTGGGCTTCTAAAAGCACTGAAATGGCCACAGGCTTTGGATCAACTGCTCAGAGAAATTGGACCAAGCCCTGGGCAAGCTGAAATTCAAACCCTTGCTGAGCTTCATTTTCCCATTCTTTCAAGGACATGCAAACTTCTCAGTCCTCCAGCAGACAGACTATGTAAAGCAAAAAGTCAGACCACACGTGTAATAAAACATTCAGAAATGTTTAATGCAAGAAGGTTAGTGTTCAATGGCACTCATAAATAAGAGACTTTGTTCAATACTTTACAGCTAAAGCTCCGTTACACTCCCCTAGCAGGAACTTGTGAGGAAGAGGCAGCTGCAGGGGATAATTTAAGTTCTATCACGACTTGAATTACCACACTGCATCAGAGAGGGTGAAGTGAGAGTAATCCCACACTCAGGCTTGAGGATTGCTCTCGGCACTGGGCTGAGGCAGGCAGGGTGCTTTGCTCCATGAATACCCCTCAGTTCTGTTTTACTCTGTTGCTGAATGTGTGTAGTGAAAGAGCAGGGAGGAGCAGGAGCAGCAATCCAAGCACAGTTCATGCACGTACCTGACAGAGCTACCTGCCCCAGGAGGAGGGGGCTCCTCCCCAGCCCTGCAGCCCTCACTTTGTGAGAGATCTGACTGTCCCCAAGTGCTGCCAGCAGCTCTGACACTGGTTCCTTTGTCACAATGGCCCCAGAATCAATGGTGAGTTGTTACTGAAATACCAGAATTTGCTGAATGCATTCAAAAGAAGCAGGGATAGTCCAAAGTGTTTGAAGAATAGAAGTGTTCCACTGCTGAAAACCTGCATGCTAACCAGTCCTACAACTGGGAGCAGAGTCCAACCTCATTTAGTGACAGCTCAGTCCCCTCTGCAGTCCCAGAATGGTGTTGAATGAACAATGGCTGTTTTATAAAGCTGACTTCTATTATCACGCTTCTAATACTAAATTAAAACAACTATGTCTGCTAGAAATGAGACACTTCATGGTATCTAAGACCATATTTCAACTACACATGAATTGTGTGTCTGGGTGAAATTGTAAATGTGACATTTAAAGCAAGTGCCAACATTGGAGTGTCACATTTTTCTCTATAAAGAAAAAAAATATCAAACTTGTGTTGGAGAGATTCCAGTTTGGAAGAATCCTTGAGGTGGAAAATGTACTCATACCCCCTGCACTCCCCACTTCTGGGCAAAGTCAGTATCAAAAGCTGAAATTGCCCACCCAGCCTTAAAATTGTTTTTGAGAGCTCATTTGCAATTACAGCTTATTACTTTGAAATTTTAAAAAAGTATCAGAAGAAAAAAACATTAACTTGCAAAGTTATCAAAAAGACTTCTTTGTTTGCTTTCAAGTTAAACTGGTGAAACTTCATCCAATACCAAAACATGACCCTGAAGCCCCTCAAGGAGGATCATGGATTTACTTCTACAGATGAATCAGAGTGCTCAGGATGCTCCTTGCATGGAGAAAATTCCATGTTTTGGGGTGGCTGGTATTCCACATGACACTTGGCACACTTTAATGTCCTTATAGTTACTCCATAGTCACTTTTCTCCATAAATATTTTTCTAAAACCAACACCCAGATATTTAAAGCCTATTATTTCAATATTGGCTGGGGTGAGCAATGGAAATCTTCCAAGTCACTGTGACTTACTGGCATAAAAATGCCCTTTGAATTAGCTATTAGACTGATTATTGTATTTGCATTTTCATTTTATTCACAGCAAAGTAAAGTTCAGAATACTTTAAAGCTGCTGCTGAGAGGGCTGTTAAATTATTGGGTAAAGCTGGAAATAACATAAAACATAGAATGTCAATGACATGACTTGAATATCAAGATAACACTTGAGAATTCCACTGTGAAGGAAAATTTATCCCTGATTTTGAGCTGAATTGTAGAGCAAGATCTGCTTGCAGGCCACATCCAGGTGTGTGCCAGGCACGGTAAGTGGAGTGGAACCAGTGGTATTTATAGCATTGAAAATAGAAAGTGCTTTCCATAAAAACAGACTAATGTCTCAAAGTGCTTTTAGTTTGTCAGTGATTAGAAAATATTCTCTACAAGTTTTTACAGTTATCTTACAGTGATTTCAGCAAGTTTACCTAGGAGGAAGACTCTCTGTGTGTAGTTTCAGGAGGTTGGCTATTCCCAGCTCAGGTCAGCTGTCGTGAGACCCCAGTGCTCAGTCTGGAGGCTGAAGCCCTCCTGAAGGCTGCTCCCAGCTCCCAGCCCTGCACAGGCACCAGCAGCTGCTCAGAGGCACCCGAGGGAAGCAGGGGCAGCTCTGCACATGCAGCACCTGGAAAAGCCCTGAGGGGAACAGCAAAAGCCAGCTCCCTTCGGGGTGTCCCTGCAGATACCCCACAGCCCACCAGGATCAATACAGTCCCACCTGCAGACACCCCACAGCCCATGGGTCAATGCAATCCCACTGAAATTTAACTTGTCAGTCCCCAAATGAGACATGTGGAAGCCTAGTCTCAGTAGAACAGTTAACAGGGACATTTTGGGGGTCACATGGCTGTGAAGTGGCAAGAGACCCCTCGGGAGGAGCACCAGCACCACAGCACCTGGGTGAGCTGCTGGCACCCACCAGCCCAAGGAAAAGAATTGTTCCATGTCCTCCAAAGTGCTTTACAGCCATCCAGGCAGGCCTCACAGCCTCCTTCCACGAGGAATAATTACCAACAGAAACATTTACAGTGGCCAAAAGGCACAGCAAAGCAAGGCCCCTGCTCCCAAAGCTGCTCCTGGAGAAGGGCTCAGAGCCCGGCTCAGCAGGACGGGCACCGACTGCCCAGAGCTGGGTTTAAGGCAAAACTGATTTTCTCCAAACTCTTGAAGGACAGAAAGGGCCAGGATCTAGGCATCCTAAACTCTCCTCCTATCCCACTGGCTGCACATTCTTATTTTAATCCCTGACATTTAGCTATACACTGCTTTGCTTCCATTGTGCACATCTCTCAGTTGGTTTCTCCCTGCTCCCAAATGTGCTGGAGTTAAACCAATTAAAAAACAAACAAATCAATCTTTCCAGTGGTGATGCTCTTTAAAGAGAGCTGAGGATGCTCTTTGGCTTTCCTAGACGGCCTATCAGGCTGTAATTCTGAAAATTATCCAGGAGGGAAATGGGAAAAAGGGAAACCACGTTTGCTCAGTAACAAGGCAGCAGCCTGCCCTCCACAGTAACTACTCTCCATGACAGTCCTGTGAGAAAAGTCCGAGTCTGGGGCTCATTCCCCACCTTCTCCATCAGCAGTTTCAAGCAAGTGCATTTTCAGGCTGGGTTGGGACCGTCCCTGGTGCCCGTGGAGAAGGGAAGGACCAACCCAGGCACCTTCTCACCCTTCCCAGCTGGACGCTGGCGGGGCAGCCCCGAGCTCCTACCGGTGGCTCTGGTAGGTGTAGGAGATGGGCTGGCGGGTCCCGGGCCGGACCGTGAAGGTGTTGGAGGGGGCCCCATAGTGCGAGGTGCCGTGGGCAGGCCTGCAGGGAGAACAGAGGAGAAGTCACCAAAAGCCCAGCACACCTTGGTGGTCAGTCAGTACTGCTGTGATGTGTTTTATTGCTCTGTCCCCGCTCAGTGAGGTGGGGAGGGGAGGGAGGTGGGCACTGGGGTCACAGCTGGCACCAGGGAGCAGCCATGGAGCAGGCACTGCCCTTGGAGCGGGGCAGCAGCAGGAGCTGGGAGCGAGCACGAGCCAAGGGGCAGACACTGCTCTGGAGCCCCAGTGCTGCTCTGGGGACAGGGAGGGGTGGGCTCAGGGGGACACGTACCTGCTGGCTGTCAGCACGCTGGCGGGTGAGAAGTCCCCGTTCTGCCCCTTGTACTTGGCATCAGCCCCAGTGCCGCCGTAGGCCGTGGCTTTCCCAGCAGCGTCCGCGGTTGCCCGCCTGCCCTGGGCGCTGGAGAGGCCGTTCCTGTGGGCAGAGCCCAGGCGGCGAGACCCCTCCCCAGGCGTGGAGCTGAACCCCCCGGGGCCGTAGGACGAGAGGGTGCCCGAGGCCCGGGGGGCTGCAGCAGCCCGGGGGTAGGAGCTGTCGGGCTCCGACATGTACAGGCGCTTCTTGATCAGCGGCCGTGGGTTGGGGCCGTGGCTGGGGAAACTCGTGGAGCTGCTGTAATCCGGGTACTGGGGGGTGAAGTCGCCGTTCCTCCAGCTCTTCTCCAAGGGCAGCGGAGCTGCTGGCTCCTGGTTGCCCCCGTAGCTGCGACTGTAGCCAGACCACCTGAAATAGCGCGGCTCGCCCGAGCCCCGGCTGCTGTCAGGGACACTGGGGCACTTGCGGTTCTCCTCCCGACTTGGGAGGGGACCCTCGTCTGCCTCGTTGCTGAATTCGGGGGGTGGGGGGATAATCCCGAAGTCCAGCGCCGTGTCCCCATTCTCCTCCTCCCTGGGCACCCCGTGGCGGGCTGGGCCAGGCTGCCCCGAGTCCAGCAGGCCCCGGAGCAGGCTGGAGGCAGCGGCTCGCCGGGGCCCGGGGGGCTGCGCCTCGCCCACCGCCCGCACGTCCCGGCCCTGCTCCGAGGAGCTGGAGAACGAGGGGGGTTTGCTCCAGCCGGACCCCGCAGGACTGGCTGCCGACGGCCGAGGCACCACAGTGAAGGAGTGGGGCTTGGACTCGTGGCGGAAGAAGCTGCTGGAGGTGGTGTCGGACGAGGCGCTGCTGAGTCTCAGGGGTGGCTTCGCCCTCGCCCCATCCCCGCCCTGGCGGCCCCGCTGGGCGCGCTGCCGGGCCGCCAGCAGCAGGGCCATGGGCGAGCCCCGCTCCACGCGCTCCCCCGTCACGGGGTGGATCAGCACCTCCTCATCCTCCTGCCCTGCTGCCGAGGTGGCCGGGGGGCTCCTGGCTGAGCTCTCGGGGCAGGGGGGCTCAGCTGAGCCCGGGGCACAGGCTGGCTCAGCTGGGCTGGCCCCAGCCCGGTGCACTTTGTACTGGAAGATGGCCGAGCTAGGCTGTGGTGCCGGGCTCTGTGCAGGGGACACCACGGGTGAGGAGGGGGTGGGAGCAGGGGGCTCCTCTGCTGGTCCCTGAGGTGGGTCTGGGGGACTCACACTGCTGTTGATGGACCTGGGAGCAGGGCTCACGTCCTCTGTGACCTTGTCCGCAGCAGGAGCAGCATGGTCCTTGGGATCCGTCTCATCCTTCTCCACAGCAGGAGCTGGGAGCGGGCTGGGGAGCGGTTTTGGCACCACTGAGCCACTCGTGTCAGGGGGGCTCTTCCTCAGCTGTGGGGTGCTGATGCCATTCTCCACACCCTGCTTCTGGCTGCTGGGCCCCGGGGCAGCTTTCCCCTCTTTCTTCAGGGACAGCACAGCCTCCAGCTCGTTCCTGATCGTCCTCACACTGCGGGGCTGTGTGCCAGGGTTGCTCTCCAGGGCAGTGACTGCAGTGCTGGGAGAGCCCCCGTTGGTGCTGGGGGTGCTGCTGGGCACCTCCTTCTTCTCACTCTCCCCTCCCTTGGATAGCCCCGTGTCCTTCCTGGCGAGCTGGGGCTCGCTGAGCCCTGGCTCATGGCCGGCAGCACGGCTGGGAGCGCTGTCCAGGGGCTGGGGAGCACCCGGCCTGTCCAGCGGCCTCTCCTCCCGGCGCGGGGAGCGCAGCAGCGCCGAGAGCTCGTCCCGCAGCTTGTTCAGGTTGTTGGCATCCTTCCAGTCATCCTCACAGGTCGGGTAGTCCGGAGGAGGGAGATCCAGGTCGTTGGCAGTGAGAGGTTCAGATTTTGGAGGGGAGTCTCTCCCGGTTGTTTTCAGCTGGGGAATCTTTTCCCCCTCGGAGCCCGGCAGTGGGGAGCGGCGGCCAGCAGGATTCACCCCTTGGCCGAGCCCTGAGCCCGGCTTGGGGCTGAGCGGAGGGGGCACAGCCGACTTCCCAACGCCCTGTCTGAGCCTGGAATTCCTCTGCTCCGCTTCTCCCGGCCGCGCCTTGGCCGCGGGTCTGATGGTGAAGCAGGGTGGGAGGGGTGGCCGGGCGTGAGGCTGCCTGGGGACCGGCTCCTGCCGGCCGGGCTGGCCCTCCTGCACCGGGATGGACGAGGAGCGCGCCGGGGCCGGCGGCGGCACCTTGAACGACCTGGGGAAGGTGAGGTGGGGCTCGGGCTTGGGCTGCAGGCTCTCCTTGGGGCTGGGGGCTGCGGGCAGCCCGGCCTGGGCAGGGCAGAGCGGCCCCTCGGCGTCCGCCTGCCTCGTGTTCAGCACCGTCTCTGACTTCCACTTGGAGATGCCGGGACCGAAGGCTGCGGGGTCCCGGGTGCCCGGCGGGGCCGGCGGGATGAAGTCGGGAGGAGCCGGAGTGCTGGGGGGGGACAGGGCAGAGGCAGGAGGTGGCGGGGCTGCCATGGCTGGAGGAGGTGGCACCAGCTCGGGTGGCGGTGGTGGCACCATTTCGGGGGGTGGTGGTNGGGGCACCGATGGCGGTGGGGGGATCTCCTCATCCAGGTCATCCCCACCGAGGGCAGGCGGGCGCAGGTCCCCCACCGAGCTGTACATCCGGAAATTGCCATTGAGCTGCGAGCCAGAGCCTGCAAGAGCAGCGAGAGCACAGCCCTGTGAGCACCCCTCCATCAGTGCTGAGCCAGCCTGGCCTGTGCCAGGGGCTGCCCAGCGAGCCAGCCCCTTGCCAGGCTTGTCTAAAACGTCTCAACTGTAACAGCCACTCTGCCTCACCCCTTAGGAATTAATTAATTTTCAATTACTTCAAAAATAATTAATAGCAGACTGTATTTTAGCATGAAAATAAACGAGCAGACTGTCTGCTCTAGAGCTTGGTGCACACACACTTCCTGCCCTGAGGCCTTGGTGAGCACTTTGTGCTGGCCAGGACTGCACAGAGAACATCCCTTACCAAGAGCTGCCTTTTCCTCAAAGTCTTCTGGCACTGACGGCGTTGGCACAGCCACCCCATGGGATTCTTGGGCGTTCTGCACGAGTGGAGAAAACAGAGCTGTCAGTCTCACACCCAGGGATCCGAGCAAAGGGCTGACAAGCAGCTGGTAATTTGTCCACACAAGCCCTGATGGGATCCAGGGCAGTTCCGGTGATATGGAGGTCCCTGTGGAAGCTGCTGTTGACAGGCTTTGAGGGGATGAGTGAAGTGATCAAGGCTGCACAGGCCATGGACGCAATTCCCTGTGGTCAGGGGGAGGAATTCAGCTATTTCACACCCCTGGGGCTCCTCACCATTCACCTCCCATGGAACTGAGCAGCTCCCCCCGGTTTGGGGGGTGTTTTTCTGCAGCAAGCACTGCCACAGGCGCGTACACACCGTGCTGAGGTCACAGACAGACCTCCAGCTTTTTGGGAAACTGGCACCAGCATATCTGAGCGCTCTGGGGAAAACTGCTCCTTGTGTGGTTTGTGTTTGCTCTCAATTACTCCCTCCACGCTCATGCTGAGAACTCAGCAGTGCCTTTAGCTGGTACAGGACCAGCAATTCAGCACCTACACATCTGGGAGGATGCCTGAAGCCAGGGCACTGCAGGTAATTACAGCCACCCAGCGTGAGACAGGCAGGCTGACTCACCTGGAGCTCACAGGGCTCTGCCAGCAGCACGAAGCCTCTCCTGTGCCCTCCTGACTCACGGCTGGTCTGGTCCGAGGGGCTGGGCTGGCTCAGGGACACACCTGGGCACACCTTGGCACCCCTGTGCAGGGTACACCTGCTGGGGGCAGCTTGGGGCACCACGATGTCAGAAAGACACAAAGCTCGGAGGGAGCATCCATGTGCTCAGGGACACAGTGTCCTGTCCCCTTCCCAGGCTCACATCCACCCCGCTGCATTCCTGCTCACCCCAGGAGCTGCCTGAGCTGTTAACAGCCCCTGACAAAGGAAATGTTATCCTGCCATCAGCCTGCGCCTCTCCCCGAGCCATTTCCTGCACACAAAAGCCTGGGTAATGATTGAGCCCCTGCCCTTTGCCTTTCACTGCCCGTTATCACCGCTTTCACATCAGATTGCTCCGGGATTCCAAAGTCTCCTGGATCAAAGGTCAGTCGGATTTGTTGATGCAGCCCCATCCAGGCTCAGCCAGCACCTCACAGTTACACACTGCCCTGCCTGGGGGGTCAGGAGCTGCTGGGACAGAGCTGATTCAACAGCAGCACCTGGGCTCCTGTGGAAGAGCCCTGGAATGCCCCAGCTTTGGCCAAAATAACAGAAAAATACACAAATTTCACTTGCTACATGCATCACCCTGCAGATGACCAAAGATCCTCTATAACCACAGGGGAATGTGACCCAGGAGTGAGGGAATTCACATCCCTGGGATTGCACAAAGGACCAGACAACTCCGTGCTCATGGAGAAGCCAAGGGCTGCGAAGGCATCAGGGCAGATCCTGAACTTCATCTGAGAGCCAGAGGGAAGACAAAGGCCAAGAGAGGCACTCCAAGAGCTGATAGTTAAATTGTCCAGAGCAACGAGATACCAAAATCACAAAGAAAAAAGCCCCAGCAGTTCCCATTTGCTATGGAAATCCATCGCTGCTGTTTCCAGAGCACCCCCAGGGCACCTGCTGGAAATGAAGATGTCTGAGCTCTGCATTAGCAGCAGCACATGCGTCACCTGCTTGGAGAGGACAGGGAAGGGACTGGCAATCAGGAGAGAGCTATGCAGAGCTGGAGGACACAGTCTGCACTTCACAGAGGAGCACTAATTTTGGCCATGTCATTTCAAACTGGGCAAGCCTGTTCATCACCAAACCCTTCTGTGGCAGTTGCTAATGCTCAGCATCTCCCAAAAACCACCCAACCCCACGTCATGAGCTGGCTTCTGAAATGGAAAGCATCCCCAGCACGCTGCCAGCCTGCAGAGATGGTTGGGAAGATTGTTCCTGGTGTTTGCTCGAGGTGTGGCCAGCCCAGAAAACCTCCAGCTGATTCACAGCAGGCTCTGGGTGCTGTGCCAGGAACCTGCATTTCCAGTTTGTGGTACCTGAATCAGATTTGTGCCTGCTGAGGATCCCGTGGGGGGAAGCTTTCACTGTAACCACCAGGAATCACTTTTCATCCCTGGAACAGCCAGAAGTCCCCAGTGAGGAGAGCCTGCCCGTCCTCATGGTGCCCAGCTCCCCGGGCTCAAAGGAGCCCACCCATTAAATGGCCAAGGTTTGAGGCTGCCTGTTACAAAAGCCACCCCAAAATACAACTGCTGAGCACCCTGGGGTGTCAGAGAGGCACAAATTTCTCTGAATATGCAGAGCTGCCCCCAGACTCCTGGTTTTTGAGCTAGGATAGTTTCTGGTGGCTTGCTGAAGGAATTGATTGCCCTGGGACGCCAAAGCTGTCCCTGCACCTGCAGTGCTGGGGGAGCCAGGTGGGCAGGGGGCTGTGGGGGGAGCCCAGTCCTGCAGTCCCTGCTGTGATCCCGTGTGGGACAGCCCAGGACAGGCGGGCTGGGGTAGGAAACTGCTGCTGTGGGAAGAGCTGCCAGGTGCAGAGGCACAGGAGCTGCAGGGCAGGGTGTGTGCATCCTCCTGACTCACTGGGAGCTGCTCCCCGTGGGTGGGGGGAAAGGGTTAAGGCAGGAGCTGCAGAACAGCCCCGTGCAGGTGTGTACCTGGTGCAGGTATGTACGTGGCAGCAGAAGAGTCTGTGCCACATCCAATCATGATCAAACCTCACCAGAGGAGTCAAACATCCAACACAGAGTGATCCTTCAAAACGCTGCCTTTCCCACTAACTCCTCCAGTCAGAGCTGTCACCCAGCTCTGTGAGGGACCCTCGCAGGGGGAACAGAGCCCCAGGGCCAGCTGTGCCTCTGTGGGCAGCAGCAGCACCAGGGCTCGGGTGACAGCCCTTAGGATCTGTCCCGGGGACATTCCTGCTGTTAATCCCTCTAGCACACACACTTCCATTAGCAGAGATCATCTCCTTGTCAAGACCAAAGGATTTAAGCATTTTACTGTCCTCACTGACCTCCTGACCTGTGGGTATCACTTCAGTTTAGGTACTGACACCTCCAGAGCCTCTCTGAGCACCCTGCTCTGGTGCAAGGGGGTGGAACAAGAGGAGCTTTAAGGTCCCCTCCAACCCAGACCTGGGATTCTGGGAATCCTGTGCCTCACTGTGCTCTTTAGGGAATAGAACCTGTGGAAAGTGCTGCATGGGGTTCCTCAAAGCCAGCCACAAGCAAGGGTGGCTTTGGGAGTTACAGCCACCTCCAGGCCCTCTGCTCTGGCTGTTCTGCCCCTTGCTGCTCCAGCCCCTGCTCCAGCACTGGTAGCTCTGCAGGGAATGGTTTTTCACACAGAGATTGAGAAGAATCATCCCCTGCACACCCACAGCATCACCTCCTTCCTCTGCTGCAGCAGGTCTTGGTTCAGCACTGCTCCAGCACCACGCCTGATCCCGGGACAGATCCTGCCAGCAGTGCTGAGACAACTGCAGTGCCAGCCTGATCCACCATCTCTGTGCTCAGCAATTATGTTTTAATTAAAAATGCAAGTTTGATGGTGCTCACGCCTCTCCCCTGAGTGCCTCGTCCATGCCCCACACCAGCCCTGAACTCAGATCACCTCCTAATCCCTCGCACCCAGCCTCAGCACAGAGCGGTTTTGCTTTCCTTTTGTGCTCTCCCTCGGGTAGGGACTGAGAGCAGCAGCCCTGGGAGAGCAGGCTCTGGGCTCCAGCTCCACCCAGCAGGGACTGGGGCACTCACCAGGGGCAGGAAGGTCAGCAGGGGCCGGACCCTGGGACGGGGTTTGAGCGTTGCTGTGCCAGAGTCTGTCACCGTCCCGAAGCGATTGTCCCCGTAGTACACCTCGATCACATCACCTGCAGGGAGAGCAGATTGTTACAGCAGCACGGAGCTCGGGCACTGGCAAAAACAACACTGCACATCATGGAGGTTTAAAGAGAGCTGTGGGGAATTTGCTGCATCAGCTCCCAGGGGTGGGCAAAGCCCAGCAGGTCCTGAGGAAAACCCGGGTGTGTTGGAGGTGAGTGGAAAACAGGGAGGGAAAGGTCCCATGTGTGCAGGACAGGCACTCACAACCCTGTCACATCCCTGCAGAGCACTGAGAGCCTTCCCTGAGCTCCAGAGGATGGAACTGAACAGCTCAGGAGGAACAGGATGCAATCCTGGCTGATCTGAGCAGCTGGATTGAGGCAGCAGCAGAGCTGACCAGCAGGAGGGACAGCTCCTGCCCTTCCTGCTCTGCTGAGCACTGACAGCCAAGCCAGAGGGAATTCCAGGTGCTTCTCAACACTTCCACACTCCAGCCTGCTCTGGGTGACTTCCCACAAAACACTGCCGTGGATGGAGGGACACACAGGGCAGGAAGCCACAGAGCCCTGGTGGGACAAGCAGGAGAAGCCAGCAGGAATTCCTGGTTCCCAGCCTTGTGCTTTCACCTTGAACCACACCTCTTGGGCTGGTTTATTTCTGACAGTGAATAAAGCTCATAAAATTAATTTAATTACATTCTTTGTGTCTGATTAGCAGCATGAATTAACAAGCAGAAATACTGAAGCACGTAAACCCCACCTTGGCTGGAAGGAGATACACAAATAACTCGTAGCCAAGGAGACCGACATGAAAGAAAATCTGAGAGTTTGAGGAAGGAGGGGGGAAAAACAAAATGGCTGGGACTGAAGGGAAAGTTCCAGGGGTGTTCCCAACAACAGACTTTGACAGGGAGGAAGGGAGGAGAAAAAGAAGGATGGGTAGAAATCAGCAGGAAGCTCCCAAGGAAACAGCTTGACACCAAGTCTAGTGAAAAAAGAGGAGGGCAAACGCCTCTGTGTGAGTCCCACAGAAGGAAAACACTTTGAACACCTGGAATGAAGAACCTGACCACACCAGGGGCTAGGCATGAGGCAGCACAGCCTCTGCTGAGGGACTGGAGGCAGATGAATTCCACACAACCTTCAAACACACCACAGAGCCCAGAAGCACGTCAGCTTTTCCTTTCTCCCACCCCCAGGATACCCCAGGATACCCCAGCAGTATCTGCCCTGCCAGATCACAGCTTCACAAGCTCCCCCTCCCTCACACCAAGCTTCTCCCACTTCGTGTAAAGTGATCCTTTACACAAAGGACATCTCCAGCTTTCAAATCACCATTAACCTGTGCTTCAGCCAGCCTGCTCCTACCAACACTTCAGCACTTCCTTGCCGGGGAGGGCTCCAAGCACTCAGGAGGAGCTGCTGGAGTCCCAGGGGGGACAGAGGTGCCAGCAAATTGCCTGCAAGTGTTCAAGGCCAGGCTGGATGGGACTTGGAGCAGCCTGACCTGGTGGAAAGTGTCCCTGCCCATGACAGGGAGTGGAATGAGATGAGTTTTAAGGTCCCTTTCCACCCAAACCACTCTGTGATTCTGGGATGATTAATTTTGCGGGTGACCCCGTATTGAGTGAGTAAGGAGCAGGAATTAAGGCCAAAGCAACAGGGGAGTTTGCACTCAGACAACCTGAGCAGCAACAGAGTAGTTCTGAGACTTGAAATGATGAGTTTGATATTTAACAAGTCACTAGGTAAACCCAGTGAGAAACTGGATTAAAGATCACAAGGACTTTGATCCTAGATTACTAAGCATCGCTACCCTGAATGCTTTAATTAAAGGAAAATGAAGTGCTTGTAGTTGTGTTTTCTTTGCTAGATAAACAGGACTTGCCTGCTGGGAGCCCTTCAGCATCAAGACCTGAGCTCTGCCAGCCTCGTTTCCTGGAAGGAGGGATCAGGAAATCATCCTTGAGAGCTGTGGGAAGCAGCTGGCTCAAAGCACTGGCCTTCCTTCGGCCACTTTTTGACATTCAGCCTGTCCTGCAGACATTTGTGTTTGCTCAGCCATGGGAAGTTAAATAAACAATTTGCCAAGCGTGTAATGGAACTTCTTCCTCCCCGGGGGTTGCATCACCTGGAGGACGTGCAGCAGGTTTGAGCCGGGGTACCCACAGCTCCCAGGAGGAGGAGGAGGTGGCATCAGTCACTATATTCAGGAATTTCTGAGTCAGGGACATGCAAACCTACACCCATTGCACATTGCCTAACTTGTGTTTACTTTGTATGAGAAACGCAGGTGGGGATCAGCAGCAGCAGGGCACGGAGCTCTGCAGGGAATATCCCAAAAACGTCCCAGCACCGGGGCTGGGGCTGTCCCTGTCCCTGGGGCTGCTGACCCCTCCTCACAGCGAGCCACACTGCCCTGCCAGGTGTCACAGTGCCACCCTGGCACCGCGGTGTCACACTGTCACCGTGCCACCGCACCCTCGGCCAGCCGGACTCGGGCAGAAACCCGGAGGATGCGACTCCAGAGCCGCTCCTTAGGCTCAGCTTCAGCTGAGCTTTTCCTCTGCAGTCCGACCCACACCTGAGCAGAACGCTTTTGTACTGCCACTGCAGAACTGCAGCCACGGAAATCAGGCTTGTAATAAGCAGACACAGCAACTTCTTTTCTTTTTTCTAATCCAAACCACATCAGAGAGAAGCCTGAGTCCTCCCCAGATTTACGACAGTTAGAAATCAGCAATTTTCCTTCTAGGTTGCAGAGTTGCATGAAACTCCCTGTCACATTTTCATTTTATCTTGGTTTCAGCAGCTTGGCCTTTAGGGTGTAACCACCCCGCAGTTGCTTCCACAGACAATACTTCACCCTGCACAGCTCAGCAGGCAGCACTTCCATTTCTTTTACTCTTGGAAGAGTTTGTTGGGCTCTTACAGCCACCAGACTTCATCCACAAACTGCTATCTTCTATCTACCTGGCTCCATTACTATTAATTTGGCTCCCTCCTACATGAGCCTCCAGGGCATCGTATTGCAATTAAAACCACAAAGAAACACAAATAAATCCCGAGGGATACGCAACCCTCAGCTCCCTCCTCGCTCGCAGCCCTGCGAGAAACAGGTTTATGAGTAAATAACTCCAACCTGGGAAGGTGCGGATCAAACATGGCGTGGGAAAGCGCGACGGGAAGCAATAAAATACATCCACAGCCACTCACCAGCCTCTTTTAGCCAAGTTTAGGTGGCCCAGAGCTGCCCAGCCGAGGTGCGGACCTCCCGTTCGCGCTCGGGGCGCAGCTCCGGGACCGGCGCCGCCGCATCCCGGAGCCACCGAGCGCTCCCGGAGCGTCCCCGCGGGGCAGCAGCGGAGCCCCCGAACGCACCGAACCCTTCTGCCCCCGGACCGCCCCGCGCCCACCCCGCACGGCTCTCGGGGGACACTGACCGGTGCCACCCGCGCTGTCCGAGGTCACCTCCTGCGTGAAGATCCAGGGCGGGTTGGTGGCGAACAGGGACGCGGCGCTGGGGCTGGAGTGGCGCTTGCCGAAGAGGCGGCTGAAGGTGCCCTGCACCGAGTGCTGCTGGTGCTTCTTCATGCTGGCCGAGCCGGGCGCTGCCGCCGCGCTCCCGGCCGGGCATCCCCGCCGAGCGCCGGGGACGGGGCGAGCGGCACCGGGGG
>VWZS01006153.1:9471-20917 GCA_013397075.1 Rhabdornis inornatus
GGAGGCTGCAGGGCCGGATAGCGGTGGAGGTGGCTTTGTGGAGCTTCTGATGGCCCAAGCGAACGGTGCGGCTGGAAGAGTTTGGCAGAGCCGCCCAGCATTCGAAAGGGTTTTCGGGGGTGAAACGTCTGGCAGTGCCATCCGGCTTTCATACAGGTTTTCAGGGCCATCATTGTAAAGATAGCAGGATTTATTCCCTGTGCCTCAACAAGTTTCTGAAGGGGAAACGAGTTGAACGCCATCTTACTAAGGATAAGTAGGCAAAGAGAGCAAAGAAAATGCATCAAGTTACTTAGATGAAGAAGCTTTTCCATAAGGCATGATTTTGGCCCTGTTTGCATACCTTATTTCATTTTCTCCTGGTTATTATTTGGAGAGCCTCGTTCACAATGTTTCTCCTGTGGAGAAGTGGTGCTGTACATACTTCCTTAACTCACTGTCTGGGTCTCCCCCAGATGACTTTCCTGCTAATTTGAGCTTTGTCTGGACCGTGCCTATTTCGGTGCAAATTTGTTCAGAAGAGAGTTATTCTTTTGGAATTCCACCCAGTTATTTATAAGCTGTGATCAGAACTGTGCTTACATATACATGTGCATTTTCCTCAATGCAATCAGTATTTGAAAGATTTTTCGATTTTTCTCACCTCGTTCAAAAAGGAAAGATTTTTGTGAGTTTTGCATACCACGTGCTAAGGGCCTTGCTTTGAAAATGTACTGTACAACTGGAGGAGTGTGTTTATATGTCTGTGTTTGCACGTGTACAATTGCTTTTCACATACTCCCGTCAGGTATTCTTCCAGGAGTTGGCGTACTTACTTCCAGTTTGCAGAAGTGGTTAAGAAATATTCCCCTCTCAGTATCTTCAGTGACTGTATTTAGAATTGAAGAGTGTGATGATGTGATTCTACAGGTGCGCCATTCTGAAATCAAATTTCTCTGAGAGCCACAAAGTGTGACAATGCGGGAGCTGTGGAGACAATTGACCTCAATAGGAATTCCCAGTGAGGCTCCCAACACCTGCTGTGTCCTTTGACTTCTCTGCCTGCTACACTGTAATTAACAGTCCATAACTCAGGGGAGCTCTATAGTACTGTCAAAAAGTGTCTTCGTAGTAATTCTGTTAGCATTGGACCAAATTACCTTTTGCAAGGAACTGTGTAGCTGCAGCATTTCCAGTATTTCTCAAAGATGAAGTAAGGTACACAAGAAAACAGTGAAACCCTTGTTAAACTTCAATGATGAAGTTAAACATTATTGTTTTATTACAACTTGAGGAAAGTTTGTAATATACCTAGAGTCCACAAACCCTTCATGATTAAATTTGCATATTAATTCTTTTTTAATATACCCTGGGAAACTGGTCTGAGGTTTGTTAATCTAGTTAGTTTGGAAGAACAATTTAGCATTTATGAGCAGAAGAGAGGCACATCATTTTGAAAGAAGAAAATGGGCTTTTCAGAAATGTATGGAAGTAATAAATGCATCAAGCTGTGAAAATATGCTGTGAAAGCTGTCCAACTGTTATGCAAAGTACCTGATATTCCTACGCTATCATAAGGAATCAGGATTTTTGCTCATCATTGTCAGCATCCAATTGAAATATGCTTATCTTTGCTAGTACCCTTACTAAGCTGAAAATTTTTCTGATTATTTGTGTGTATCTCTGAAAAGAGACAGAAACAGGCAGAAACCCCTCAGAACTCCAAACACTTCTTCCTTCAAGAGTAATTATTTTATGCTATATCTTAAGCGTTCAACTCTTTGCCTGTTCTTTCCATTTTCAAAAACACCAGCATCTTTTTCATAGCAGTGTGTGTGGGTGGGGGGTATAATTTAAAATCTCAACACACAATATCTTAAGTGTCATGTCTTTTGGGTAGAAACACCTGAATATATATTCAAAGAAAACAAAATTTTCGGCTCAAGTGTTTATTTTCCTTGCCTTAGAAGAGAGTTAGGCCAAGCTGATGTGGGAAGATGTGTAACCAGGAGAGCAGCAGCTTCACACAAATACCTGCAAAAGGAGGTGTATCTTGCACGTTTTTGTTACTACTGAGCCCAAAGCAACTGAGCTAACAAAAGCAGTATAAAAGTCAACTTGCTTCAAGTGCTTCTTCAGTCCTTCATTTAGAAAGTTACATTGTTTCCAGATTATGCAATCAGACAAAATTAACCAGCAATATCCCTGAAAATTACTCTCCCTGAAACAGATGTCCAAAGGGCAATTGCAGACTTAAGTCACACTTCACAGGTTTCTCCTAGAGTATTTTTTTGCCATCACTTTATTGCCAAAAGGTCACTGCTGCAATGCAGACAAACCCATCATGAAAGTAAAAGGCTGGTAATTTGTAAATACTTGCTCATTAGTCCCTGTGTCGTAGCCTGATAGCCTGTGATACTGTGCAGTTCTTCATTTTTTCTTATCCTGGAAATTAAAGTTTAGGTGATTTGTGTACGTGTGGTCCAAGGCACTGAGTTGCAGTAGCATGCTATACTAGAGCCAAGATCGTTTTGCATTCTCAGAAATTATACACAAAGATGTTGCAAATTTTTATATATATATTTTTTTTAAGCTTTATATCTGGGAAAGATTATTCTGAGGGATTCAGTTCACCTAAATTTGCAGGTTACAAGTACTTTTTTTTTAGTCACTGAATGGGGTGTCTGTCACTTCCTAAGCAGATGCAGAACTTCAGATACCTCTGACCCTGTCTGTGACTTGGCGTTGGGATTCTCTCAACAGCACGTGTGGGACACTGAAATTGTTCAGGTATTCATATGGAAATGTGAGAAATGCATTACTGAGATTGATAAAGAAAAAGGAGACTAATGGCACAGGAGACTGAATGGCAGATGTCCTTTCTTCAGCCCTTTGTTTATCAGGGGTGTGCCAGTGCAGTCTCAATGTCAGGCAGCGATAAAGGCTTTTGTGCTCTGCTGCTACCTTCCTCCATCCTTCTCCTCTTCAGGTATGTACATGGTCCTTATGCTGTACACCTCAGACAGCACAAGAAAGGAATCTTGGTGCCGTCCCGGGAGCCAGGGGTGCGGTGCAAGGGCGGCGGGAGCTGTCCGAGGTGGCTTGGGGAGAGCCGGGACCGGGCGGCCGGAGAACGCGCGAAAACTCGAGCTGCAGCAAGCGGTGATGTAAAGCAGGGATGGAGTGATAGAGAGTGCGGGATTCAGGTGTTGAGGTTGGAGCATGCCTAAATACCTGACTCATCCACCTCTGAAGTGAATTTATTCAGTCTTCGCAGGATCAGATGCTTTGTTTATGCAGTTCTATTGTTGAAAGATTCAGGCTCACATCAGACCTCCTTTTTGCCCCACATCTGAGAGCGGGATTCGAATATGCATAATTTCTGTTGTAACACCAGCACTGCAGGAACTTTTAGTGTTGTGGCTACAGTGATTTGCCAGGATTTGGTAAGTGCAGCAGCCACTGAAGCTCCTGTTTTGTGTTTTATGATATCCCCCTTTATATGCCTTTATTCTCTATAATATTAATGGAAGTTATTGTTTTATGTTATAATATTAAGTAGTGATGTCTCACTATAAGAATATTTGTTTCTAGACAAGTCGAGTGCATTCACACCTACCAAATGAAAGGCTATGCTCCCTCTGTAATCAGACATGAGGGGGCTTGACAGCTGGTTTTAATAGCAGTAGTTCTGCATTGCTGGAAGGCTACCAGTGCATTCTTACAAGAATGAATGTCTCAAAGGGTGAAGAAAACAACAGACAAGTTAGTAACCCATCACTCTGTTGATGGCCTTTCCCTATGTGGAAAGCCACCTGAATCCAGTAAGCTCACCATATTCCTGAGTTTCTTCTGCAAATGTAGACTGCAGCCTCTAAACCCCAAAGACCTATAAAGCATTTCTGAAAGTAAGTTTCTTCTGTCTTTGGCAAATGCAATTTAAATAGCAAAAGACCATTCTTGATATGAAGGTTTCACCGTTTTCCATTTCTCCGTCCTTGTACCCTTACCAAAAAGTGGCCTATTAGCTTAGTTTAGGCTGTCTTCAGTATAATTTCTTGCTTGTACAGTACAGTGGTAAGGTTCCAAACACTGAAGCAGATTTATAGTCTCTTGAAATACACCAGCAAAACCAGCAGGAAAGAAGTTAAGAGGAATATAATAAAACAAAAGAATTATTGCTTTGTTTCTGACAAGTATAGCAGTAAGCCAAGCATTCAATTCCTTTCTTGAATTCTGAAGCATAGCATTTTATTAATTTGGAATTTATAAAAAATGAAGACCAGATATCTTGAATCAACTGTGGTAGCATGGAAATTTAAAAGAATGCTATTTTCTTCTTGCTGTGCCTCAGAACAGCATAGATGATACTTGTGACTTTTTATGCCTCTCTAGACAGTGATTATTCTTATATCTGTGTTTCTCTGTAACACTTGCCAACAGTTTGATATAAGATGGGACCTGATCAGAAATGTATGAAACACAGCAATTCTGAGAAAATGTCTGATTTTAATTTTAACAATGGAAAATAAAATGCAGAATTACAAATAATTTCATCTGAGAGTTTCACATACCAGTGAGGATCAAAAATGGTCTAAGCCAGGAAGTCAACCAGTGAAAGAATTCAAAAGGTAATTGAAGTTAAGCATGATGCCTCTTTTGGTCTTGAAGTGTTTTGAAGCAAAGAAAACCTCTTTTATTTCTTCTTCTGGCATGTAAAGTTTTCCTGTTCTATTACTTGTTTTAACACTGTGTCTGGGTTTCACTTTATATGAGTGAAGTGAAACTATCACTAGAGCTGAATTTTTATGTCTTTGGAAAGAGTGAGCCTAATGTCAATTTACACTCTGCATAGTCCCCAAACTACCAAAGTCTACCAGTATTATTTTTACATTTGAAGCAAGAACCCCAATACTAGTATCAGCAAAGTATTTACTGTGTCCAATTTCCCAATATTATTTAAGGGAAGATACGACAGTGTAATTGCTGTGTTAGCAATTTTTTTTCTTTTATATTTACATTTTAGAAACAAAGTATAAAGACTCTTTCATCTTATATACCCCATCAAGAAAAGATAATGTTTAGGCTGAGACTACTCACAAACAACAGTTGCGCTGTTCGAAATTTTTTTTTTTCCACAAATGCCCATGGGATTTGTGCAAGGCATTTGTACGTATAGTCCCACAACATTATCTTGTGCAGTGAGAACACATCTGTATCACATCTGAGGATCAGAGCTGTATTGAAGTTAGCGTTTCAAATGTCATGCTTTTGGAATGGCAAACAACCTGGCCTTGCTTAATCTGAGCTAATTTTCTGGGTAATATATCTGATTTCTCAATGTTCTGATGTATTCCTTGGTTTCAGAATAACAATGTTTCTGCATGGTACTATCTGTATATCTTTAGTGTCCTCTAAATTGCCTTTCCAGCTGCTTATCTTAGTCACAATCATTCAATTGCTCTTTCAGCAGGGGGAGAGCTAGAACAGAATGTCCTGTTTACTGTCCTTCTCTCTCATCAAAGAAGCAATAACAAGGGTCTGAATCAGGCAGATATTTCCAGTTACTAGCCTTTCACCTTTCTTATACCACTGCCAACCATTTAGTTTCTTGTGTGTTTCAGGGGTCTTAAATTAAGATGCATTTTTCCTGATGTGCTCTACTGAGCTAGTATCTAAGGGGCTATCCACATACAAAGGTGCTTATACAGCTTTGGGATAGCAAGCAAAGATTGTGGAAAGAGAACAGAAGATCGGTGGGCTTTTACAAGGAAGGGGAGAAATTAGGGGTTTTTGTGTGTGTGTGTGTGTGTGTGTGTGTGTGGCATTGTAATGGTGCCAATGGTGCTATAGTGTGTGCCATATGAGCAAAGCATTATATGTTAAAACTGAGGGACATGAATTTCTGAAATGGGATGACTGCATAATTAAAGCAGGCTTACATGATGTAGATGGATGAGATGAAGGAGAAGGGTGATGGTTTTAGAACTGATCTGAATCTGAAAGGTGTCATAAGGAAGGTCTGCAAAAGAAGAAAGACAAGTTACTGTTGTCAGATTACCTGTCAATTTTACTGTAAAACACAGGAATATGAGATAGAAGGATATCCCTGGGTTACCCTGGGTTATCATATCTAGCTTCAGCTGCTTCAGGTTACACCATTGTAGATAAAATTCTGTTACATATCACGCTCCATCTTAAAGCTGGATAGACTATTCGATGCTGTATATCCTCCTAAGAAGCTGTATTCTTCAATATGATGGTTGAAAGCCTTACAATTTCCACTATAAATGTATTCAGTTTCACTATGCATCCAATAATTAAAATATTGCTCCATTTCTAGTATTCAACCATTTTCTATATTTCTACCTCACTCATCCCTGGTGGACAAACTAATCTCTTTCATCTCCTCTCAAAAGGTAGACTCTTCATTCTTTTAATTACCCTATACTCCTCCTTTGTGTGTGTTCAACACTGAATTCACTTTTCCTGAAACCTTAATGAGTTTCACATGGTATTTCCCAACAGAACAGGTGCTTTCACCAGGACACACCCAAATTCATGAAGAAATGTAGGTTGTGTAGCTGCTGGGAAAGAATTGTCATTCTCCCCAGATTGTTTAATTTATGACATAACCTTATTTATAAAAGAAATAGATTTGTTATGTTAAGGTTGTTAGCACAGAACTTCACAAACATAGTAAGTCAACAAGTTTGTTGAAAAACTGTGAAAAAATTTTATCTCTTGTACAACTTAGTTTATTTTTATGGTGGTAGATTCTGTACAAGAGTTCTAGCTAGATGAAGCACAATTGTAAGGTTTTTCTTGATCCTTCAGCAGTATATTTTTTTCTTGGCTTTCTCTGAAAGAAGTTGCATCTGCACATGGAAAATATTTGGAAGATATGTACAGGTGGAATTCATCTACAGTTTGTTTGGATAAAGGAGAGGAAAGCCAGAGGAAAGCAGAGTCCAATAGGAGACATTGTTAAATAATCAAACTGGTTAGCTCTCTGCATGTTTGGAGGGAGGACTGGTTCAGATTCAGCAGAACTGTGGTCACATAGTCACAGGAAAATAGCCACTATTTCCCTTTTCCTGGCTGAGTGAACTAACTGCCCTTGGTTTGACTAAGGGTGAAGTGTGCCTTGTGCAGGGCTGCATAACAGAGAAGCTGCTCTATGTTAGTGGTGACTGCTAAAGGCAATAATTATTATGTTATTAGACCTGTTCCAGGCTCCTGCAGCACAGAAAGTAGCAGGAGTTATGTGGGTTTGCTGTTTGCGGTAGCCTTCAAACCTATTGTGAGTAAAGGAAGTACACCCACACTGGAGAAGCTGATCTTTCCCCCTCTGGCCAGCACTCCATCTTCCCTTCATTCCTGAAGGCCCATCACAGGGAGTCACTGTCTACCTGAATTTTTCTCACACTGCAGTCAGATGACAATGTGTTTGTTACTTGTGTGAAGGAATTTACAACTACTGAACCCTCAACACGATAATCAGAGAGCATCAAGGGGTCTCACCATGGCAGAGAAAAAGCACATATTCTCTTATACATTGCTACTAAATATTCTTCAGTAAATCAAGAGCTGATATGGCAACTTTCTTCTGGATGATTTCTGAGAGAAGTTTTCTTCACATGTCTTTGTAAGCAAGCTGTCAGTCTGGCTAACACAGGCAACCAGAGAGTTAAGATTAGTTGCTGTGTAATTATACCCCTGAAACTCTATACCTTAGTGGTTTTCTAAGAATCTCCTTTTTTTCAATCAACATCAGTATGTTTATTGGAAGGTACATTGTTGAGTAGAGTGTAAAACAGTAAAAAGTGTAACATTAGAAAGTATTAAAAATAATGCAAAAAGTGCTGAAGTAATATGCTTATAAGCATTAGTAATATATTCTTCCACACCCTCTCTTTTAGTGTTCTATAGTTGGCACTGTATTTCTTTGCACTAAGAGACAGCTAGTGATAAGAGAAACTCTATGGAGAGAGCATACAAAATTGATTTATATTACTAAAGGACTGAGAATGTATCACACTGAAAATATCTTTCCTGCCTGTGCTGCAAGTTGACATGTTATATTGAATATTTTGTATTGTTTTTTAAACCAAGTCAGTGAACTTTGTTTGCTAGCCTTTTCAGTTCCATGAATCATCTGCTGTGAAGTTAATCCAGTTAAAACTCACCAAAATGATAGAAGTAATTGTGTTTTAGTCTGTCACATGTGTGCAGCATATAATGTAAAATTATGAAGAGCTTAATCACTTAGTTAATAGCACGATAGATATTAAATAATTCCAGGTTTGAACAATGTGACTTTTTTTTTCTTATTTCAGTGCTGTGTCAAAGCACAAAAATTCCTATAATTCCCACACTGTCTATCAGCATCAGCCAGGGTCACTAACTCTGTTTCAGTGAAAAGGAATTTCCATATTATTAAATTTTAAGAAAACAGGAAAAATAAATACCACAGCTTTTTTTTCAGAGCGCTACATGTACTACAGAACAGATCATTTTACAAAACAGATTATTAGTTCTACAAAAGTATATGCTGGATTCCTTTTCTCATTGTCTTTATGGTTCATTCCTAAGGATCATTCACATAATAAAGTCAGTGGGAGGTGAAGGTGATATGCTGCTTCTTCAGTGTCATGCACACTGATGGAGAACTCCCTGTCAAATATAACTGTGCATCCCAAACCAGCGTTTTCATCCATAAGTGTATATAACGTGAGGAAGTCCTACCTGTTAGATAACATTTTTTTCTGTTTTGTATTCTCTTTCAGCGAGAAATAGAAGCAGGCATGTCTATATGTGGACTTTGGTTATCTGTTTCTAAATTGTGAGTTGTTCTGCCTGTGAAGGTAAAGAAAGTAAAGGGGCATGCTATCATGCCATCTTCTTTCCAGGGATGTAATCAGGTTCTGAAGTGCAACTAACCCACAATGGTAATGATGTAAAGCAAATAAGTACAGTAATGACATACTGCATGTCCTGAACAGATTCAAATACTCGGGGTTCAAATTCAAAGTCTATATTTTTTTTTGACCTCACGTAATTATACAAAAACGCTTCAGGGTTTAGCTATCACGTCCTGAAAAATTGTAAATGGCCTCCATGATGGGTTGCTTAGGGGGCTGCTGAATCACCAGCATGTTTTTAAAAGTTTGCAATAGCTGTAGGACAATCTATGACATACCCCATGTATGCTAGTATAACGGAACCCGGAGATTATGCCAATTTTTTTAACAGAGTGTGTGGAGGTCTTTTTACTCATTTCCAAATCTGTGCCATGAACTGCATCAAGGTACTTGAAGAAAAATGTAGTAGCCCTGTAATCATTCCCATACAAAGAATTTAGACAACGTTTCAGAAGGAATAGCAATATGTAAAGAGACACTCCAGATGAAGATGCAATAAATTACTGTTCACCAGATACCCAGATGTCACAGAAGTAATTTTGCAGATAGACAGAAACCTCAACATGATGGTCTCTCAAGATATATTTTGCCTAATTTCTATGGTGGACTCACTGAACATATATACACAGGCCAAACTGATTCTGCTACCTTGTTACACACAGACATCATCTCCTAGGTCCTGTAAAGCCTCAGGCTTGGTAGATGTGGTGGATCTAGTGCTACATACAGTGGAGCCGGTTGCACATGCTAGCAAACCCCTTGCAGCACTTTCTGCTCCCCTTCTTCTGAGTAACACAGTGAAGAATGGCTAATCTGATAGAAAGGAAACATATTCCCTCTAGTTTTTTTTAAGCTGGGACTCCCCAAAGGATGAGTGCCAATGGGTTTCACTTGGTGTGCCTTATACTCAGTGATTTTCTTCTGCTCTGTTTTTCTTCCCTTGTTTTTTTCATCCTTATATTTTGCTTCACTTTGTCTGTATTTACACCCTTTCTTGAAGGATTTTCTGTCTGTTACCAAGTTTATAAAAAGCCTTATGTGCTACCTGGAAGCATAGTAACAAGGAGTTAGGGCATGTGTTGTTTCATATGGGTTCAGTTAGGAGAATTGTCCTGTGGCCTTCATTGTGCATCTCAATCCCAGGGACCCAGACTGCACCTTTCACTTGCTGTCTTCGTGGCTGCTGGGAGAGGAAACGTAGACACCATGCTATACAGCATGTGCTATCCTATGCACAGTTACAAGGATATATTTTCCTTAAAAAATTAAATTAAAGATATGGGATTGTACAGTTTATTCCACCATCATTCTTCACATCTGCCCAATATTGCAGAAATCTGGAGCTTAACCAGTATGAGTCATTGAGCTGTAAGTAAAGGATTGCTCTTGTGGTAAAAATCATGACCTAACTTAGCCATGTGGACAAGAAGGAAAAGAAAAAGAAGAGATGGAAAAGAAATAAAACCAATTTATCATGGATGAGAAGAAAGGTGGAGTGGTTGAAATAGGAAAGATGAAGAGGACAAGTAGGAAAAGTGATGTTTTGCTCTTCAAAAAGTAGAAGCAAATTATTCCATAAATAAAAAATAATAATAATACAAAATAGAAATAAGGAGGAATGCTAATATATAGATCAGCTTTGCAAACTATAGTGTATTTTAAGGTTGTTAAAAATAATTGTCCAGTTTAATTTCCGAAATAGTAGAGCTATCAGTAGCATTCATCTAGAGAAACTGAGATTTTTATAAGACTTTGTCTCTACTTAGGGCTGCTGTAATCAATGTGATGTTAAAAGCAGTGGTTACTATGTGAAATATGTTTATTCTGGACCATGCTTCTTTTTGTGCGTTAAAATTCCCAGAAGAAATTTCCAAGTTGAAATTGGAAATTCAGTTGAAGTTGAAATTCCGAGTTGAAATTTGATTATTGAGATGAGGATCAAAAAGTTCTATACATGTCCATTTCCAGTACAAAAGCAAGTTTATTCTCCTAAATTTCTAATCTTCTCTTGTTACTGTTACAAAATAAAACTTCTTATATTCCCATGATATATTCAAGCAACATATGCTAGATGCTAACTGGAATTAAAAGGTAGCTGCATTTTACTGTAGTTTCACATACTACATAAGTTAATATGGATATAAGTGCTCTGTCTGGTAAAGAAATTCTATGAATCAGGAATTGAGAGCAATAATGTAATTTCAAGAGATTGTTGGAACTCTATCCTCAGCTATTGTCATTAGATAAATAATATCCTCAATAAAAAAATCAAACAGAACAGGTATAAATCTATTGATAGAAAATCAACCCTGCTATAATTTCCAGAGCACGTGGGAAGTTTTTGTAGTGAAATCTAAATAAGTGGAAAACGGAAATCTCAAGAATGAAAACAGGGGTGAATCTTTCTACCTGCTAGCAATCCTACTGAATATACAATAATCAGAATTCTATCTGGTCAAGTAGGACAGTCACCAATATAGAATGAAAGGCAGATGGTTAGAACACGTCCTAGTCATACCTGATGTTGCCTTCTGCTAGGAAGG